>JAKMXC010000089.1:0-138834 GCA_025328345.1 Colletotrichum sp. SAR11_59
GCGCCCCGCCCGGCGCCCCGGGCGGGCCGCGCCGGGCCCGTCGGGGCCCGGGCGGGCGGGGGGGCCCGAGGAGGGGGATGCTGCGGTCCAAAACGCCGAGGCCGAGGCCGGCGGCCCTCCCAAGGACAAGAAGGCTCCCAAGGGCAAGAAGGATCCCAAGGGCAAGAAGGATCCCAAGGGCAAGAAGCCTCCCAAGGGCAAGACGCCCGATTCCCAAGACGGCCCCCCTCTCTCTGAGGACGACCGAAGAAGAGCAAGGTGCGGCAAGCATCTTCAAACCATTCCGCCGCATCTTCGACCCAAGCCGCAGTTCTAGAGAGCTAGGGTTTCTGCTCCTCGCCATGTTGTCTCCCTGGGGTCTTCCCAAGAGTGGACTACGCTTTTTCATGGGGGAGAGAATCTGACGACAGAGGGTTGGAACTTTGGGTTCGTTGCGGCGGATTGAAATAGGGGTTTCACTTCATACCACTCTCCGCAACAACATCGTACGGTCTGGTTGTCGGTTTAGGACAGGACTCGTGCAACAGTCATTCATTGTCTGTTTGGCGGTCGAGTCGCTGGATGGAGGACGAGTGCCTGGGCGAGAATGTTTCTGTTAGCGTTGTGGAATTATGGTTTCATAGGGGGGAGAATCTGGGTTGGAACTTTGGGTTCATTGCGACGGATTGGAATACGGGTGTCATCACATCAAGCAACAGGATTACATGTGTTTTCCGGTTGAGTCCCTGAATGGCTGGCTTTTGTCACGTCATACCATACTCAATCGACAATTTGTCAGTTGCGACCCTGCGGATGGATGACTTTGTTTAGTGGCATTTAATGGAATTATCTCGGATTCATACAGCTTGATTTGCCTTGTAATCTTGGGTTTGGTGTTGTGTCTACAGACATGGAATGGGCACTCTCAAGTGTTGGCCGTATACTGGATGTTTGTGGCGTCTTTTGTTTTCCTCCTAACCTTTTTCTCACTCTGGCACAGCAGTGTGGGCACACCTTGTTGACTGCTTTCTGCGAGCCATTCTGGATATTGACAAATATTGAATTTCGATTTTCTTAAATCGGTAGATCAATGATCCTGCCGAATTCAGGTCTGTCTATGTTGCAGTATGCCAGTGTTGCTTTCATTTCGACTCAATTTGAATTACTATGTTTGCAACCTTTTCACTCCATTACATTAATCAAACAACAATTCGTCCCGCACCCCCAACTCAGTTGAAGTACGCAAGGAGTCCTCTCTCAACGGCGGCGCCAACAACACCAGCACCGGCGACGATCCATACCCACTTGTTGTTCGCCTCCTTGACGGCCGGCCAGAAGCTGTTCTTCTCGGTGCGGTACTCCCGCAGCTGCTGCAGCTTAACGGGGCTCGTCTTGGCGTACCGCTTCTCCTGGCTCGCCTCGTTCTCCTTGTCGCCGCCGAGGTAGCGGAGGATGATGTAGTTGAAGATCGGGCCGAGCACGGCCAGCGGGTGGAGCATGCCGGCACTGTAGAGCAGGACGGGGAAGGAGAGGTGGCAGAGGGCATCGCCGAGGTAGCTATATGAGGTCAATACCTTTATTTGACATGATAGGAAAGGAAAGGAAAGTCACTTACTTGGGGTGGCGAACGATGCTCCAAACACCCTCGCGGTTCAGCTCCTTGCTCTTCTTCGAGTGCGCCTCAAGCTGCGTGTCCGCAAGCGTCTCAAGCGCAAAACCAGTAGTAAACAGGAACACAGCTAAGCTGTGGAACGTCTCAGGGAAGTCAGTAATCATCGAGGCACGCGCACTCGCCAGGGGCGCCTGGAAGGGCAGCGTGAACGGCAGTGCAATCAAAGCCTGGAAGGCAGCCTCGGGCAAGAACATGGTGAAGAATGCGCGGTCCCAGAACTTGGGGTCCCGCTGCTTGGCGGTCACGTAGCGGTCGTCATCCCGGCCGCGCTTGACGCTGCGCGTCGCGATGCGGTACAGCAGGCGCCCGCCCCAGGCGCTGACGCCCGTGAGGAGCAGCTTCTGTGTGTAGCCCAGCGAGTCCCATGCCGAGGGCAGGGAGAGGCCGTCGTAGACGACGCGGGTGCCGACGGCGGTCCACCACGCGTTGGCGACCTGGCCCGTCGGCCAGAGGAAGTCCTTGGCGTCGGCGCGGTCTGTGTACCGAGCAACGGCGTACGTGACGGTGCTCAGGCCGGCATGCAGCCCGAAGGAGGGGAGTAGGGCATTCTGGAAGAGGCCGAGGGTTGTCGTGGTGGCGCTGTTGACGGGGTTGCTTGGGTGCAGATTGAAATGCGTGCCGTAACGGTCTTGCTCTGCGCCGGATACTCGAGGGAGACGGCGGGAGATGCCCTCAGCGGAGGGGGCTTTGCCGCCGAAGTGGCCTCCGAAGCGGTCCTGCTCTGCGCCCGAGGCTTGAGGCATGGCGTTCTTCACCTCGGAGGCGGAGGGGAGCTTGTCGCCTCCGAACCAGCCGCCGAAGCGGTCTTGCTCGGCGCCAGATGTCTTGGGCATGTTCCGCTCAACTTTGTCCGCGACTTGCTCTCCCTTGCCACCCCACCATCTCTCATAGCGGTCCTGCTCGGCCCCGGAAACATGGGGGAGGCGGTCTCCGAGCTTCTCGATGGAAGGAAGCTTGTCGCCGCCGAACCAGCGGTTGTACCTATCCTGCTCGGCGCCCGAGACGTGCGGCAGCCTCTCGCCCAGCTTTTCCATGGAAGGGAGCCTGTCGCCGCCAAAGTGGGAGTTGTAGCGGTCTTGTTCGGCACCGGAGACGTGTGGCAGCTTCTCACCCAGCTTCTCGAGGGACGGCAGCTTGTCACCGCCGAACCAGCCAGCGTAGCGGTCCTGCTCGGCGCCAGAGCCGCGGGGGAGGTGGTCCTTGACAGCGTCGGCGGCCTTGTCTGCCTTGTTACCGCCGAACCAGCCGCCGAAGCGGTCCTGCTCTGCGCCCGAGGTGGCGGGCATGCTTGGTGTTGGGATCTTGTCTGTGTTTACTCCCAGATGGGATTGGTAGCGGTCTTGTTCTGCCATTGTGCCTTCCGCGGAGCTCAATGGGTTTTGTCGGATTGATCGAACGATGAAGGAGGGGGGGAAAGCTCGTGACAGAGGAGGTGTTATTTATTGGAAAGGGAGGATCAGATCGGAGCTCGGGTAGCTAGCTGTTCCCCTTCTGCTGTTAGTCCTTCCTCTGGTGGCATGTTTCCTTTCCTCGTCCGAGCACAGCTGGAAGCACCTGCAGCAGCTGCAGTTGGACACTGTAAGAATGACGTACATTCGTGGTAGGGCGTCAGGGCGATCCACCGCACCCTTGCAGCTGCGACGTCACCAACCCCTGGGACGGGCATGTTGGCTGATTCTCTTCGTGTTCTGGACTTGTGTGTTTGGAACGGAGGCGATGAAGGTGGATTTATTATTGACTGCCGGCTCACATCAATCTCACAAATCTCATCTCACACGTCTTCACAAGTGAACTGACTGAAGATGGCTGATGCTGTTGATGAAGCCCTTGCATCAACTTACAGCGGGCGACAGGGGCACTAAGAGAGAGTGCGGGGCTGGCGGGTGCAATGCAGATCCCCAAAAGGCGGGGGGAAGCACGGAACGAACGCTTGCGGCTAAAATGGACATGGTCTGGCCTGCATTCCTCGATGTGGCGTGGCATCGGGTGATCGATCAGCTTGGCTCGGACGGGATAGGACAGTCATCCCGAGTTTGACTGTTTTGCTTCACATTTTCAAAGATGGTGGTGATGGTTTTGAAGATGAAATGAAGAGATTCTGTTGCTGAACAGCTCATACAAGACGGGATTACATGTAAACAAACCCCAGGAAACTCCAATTATTCATACATCGTGAAAGCTTCGTCATCCCAATTTGACCCAAAACATTCGGGGCACCCACAAAAACACCAAAAACTCCAGAAATAGTCAAAAGAAACCCCCGTCATGCCCGCCGTGCCGGTCGTACATCTTCCCGTACGGCGACGGCGGCAGGTCCTGCGTCGGAGGAGGGAACATGGGCGAGGAGACGAGAGCCTGCGTCTTGCGCTGCTGCTGCTGCTGCCCATCCGCCCCTCCACCTCCTCCCTCGCTGTACGCAGCTGATGAGTCCAGCATCAGGTCGAACAGCGTCTCCTCATCGTTCTCGTCGATGGAGACGGAAAGGTCTGGCGAGAACGAGAAAGGGGCTACTAGCCTCGCTGATGGCTCCTCCTCCACTTCCTCCTGGCTTTTGCTCTCCAGCCCCGTCGTCCCGGGTGCTGGCAGCCGTGAGGAGTCCGCTGACTGCAACGACGCCCTTGAGTACGAATTGATAAGCTCCTCGAGCATCCTACAGTTCCTGCAGAGGATGCCGATGCCCGAGTCGGAGAACCGGCAGCTCGAGTCGGTATTGTGCGGCGCCGTATGCGTCGACGGGGCCGCGCTGAGCCGCGGGTCGCAGAAGACGTCCTCGTTAGGGCGCAGCGACGGCCGCATGTTGCATTTGCTGCAGCGTATGTCCGTGTTATTCGAGTCGCGCAAGCCGCCTGCGCTGGTTGGGTTCGACTCCACGCCCGAGGAGTACTCCGCGTCCGAGGAGGTGCCTTTCGGGGACGTGTTCCCCTCGGGGCCGGCGTCGGAGTGCTCCGTCAGGGCCGATATCCGCGGGAAGGGGATCGTGAGCGTGGCGGGGATGGGGAGGTTGGCGGTGCGAAGGGGAAGCTTGGCTTTGGGGGAACCCTCGCTCAGGCTGCGGCGTTGGGACGGGATGTGTGGGCGGAGGACGGGGTCGCGGGTGAAACTTCTGGTTTCGGCAAGGGGTGGGCGGCGATGATGCTCTGGTGGCACGAGTATATTCCTGACACCCCCTGAGGACGCCGAGGAGAGCTTGCGCGGGCGGTTATTTGGTGCATCCTGTGTCTGGGACGCGGAGCGAGAGCGATTTGGAGGTCGTGACGGGGGCTGAGTACGGCAGGCGATGAAGACACTTCGGATATGGGCTTCCACGGCGAGGGAGAGGGAGCCGGTGATCACGGGAATCTGTGCTGACAAGAGGTCGCTGTTTGCCGATTGGGAGGCGAGGAACTTGAGGCGTTCTTCGAGGCTTGCTTTGAGAGTGGACATGTTGGCGCTGGTGAAGACTTCTTGTTCAACTTGGGTGAGCTCGATGGCGGGTAGGATGGCTGAGGTTGTTAGCAGCGGTTATCCATCTGAAGGGCAGGCTTGACTTACCTGGACGAGGAATTGTCCTGTCATCCGGGAAAAGACACTTCCACAAGTCGTCCCACGACCCAATTTTGCCCGCCTCGACTCCTTCGGAAAGTGTCCTTGCCCTACCGGCAGTGATGCCATCCTCCGGGTCGCTGCTAGGAGGGACAGCCTCCAAGCGAGGATCGCACATCTGCTCCCTCGGGAGCATCAAATGCTCCCTAAAAGCATTCGGCTCAGGGAACCCCTTTTCGCATCGCGGGCACTGGAACAGCTGGGAGTCACTGGCGTGGCGATGGTGTCTCGTGATGTGCTGCCTATCAAGAGATCAGTGGAATCCTTCTGTTGGGCCTTGGTTGACTTACTGCAGATCGGAAAGGCTCTTCCACTGGCCCTGCGCGCAGTGCCAGTTGTCGCTGACGTTGAATCGTGCAGGATTGCGCGTTCTGAACGGGCAAGGGAGCGCTGTCGTCGTGGTTTTTGCTTGTTGGACATCGACGACTGGCGCTGCTCTGGCCGGAGCATCTGTCTTGACATCCCCTTCGCCCTCCTTTGGGTATTCTCCCACATGTCGACAGTCAATGTTGTGCTTTTGGTTATGTCGAAGACCCCACGCTTCCAGCGGCCATGGATGGATTGACTTGGAGGCTGGGGCTGGCGTCTCCTGTGAGACTTTGTCTGGAATGGGGTCCTCTTTCGGCGGCTTGCTGGGAGTCTCTGTCGTAGAAGCGTTGGCAATCCCATCCAGGCACTTGGACACGGCGTCCCAGACCTTCAGAGCGGCAGAAGATCTGTCGACGCCGGTGCCGATGCCCTCGTCGAGAATCATGGTAGAGATTCGGGAGACCAGGGTGCCGCCAGCATCAGCCGCTGGACCATCAGATGGCAGAACGGGAAGCTTCTTGTTGATCTCTGGTACAGGTACTTCCTTACGAGGGGGGAACTGCTCGGACTGGCGATAATCAGGAGGCGGCGGTGGCTTCGAGTCGCGGTAGAATGATCCAAGTCTGTACATGCATTAGTCGACTGTTTCTCATCCACTTCCATGGTGTATTTACCTCGGGAACCCCTTCAGCCGCGACTTGGACGGCGTCGAGGGCGTAGGAGGAAGACTCCCACGCACCGCGACCCGCTGCTCCGGAGTCTCAGGAGCCTTCACAGGCATACTCTCCCTCGTTGGCGTTGTCACCTTTGACGAATCAGGGGAGTCCTTCCGCTTCAGCAGAATCGAGTCTCTCAGGGGAAGCCGTCGACGTTTGGGCGACGTCAACTTCGACCGCGCCAGCCCAGGAGATGGCAACGGCGGCTCCACCACTTCCTGAACAGGCCTGTTCTCCTGGCCATCCCGCTCCTTCTCGTCTCTCGCCCCGTGCCGACTCGGCGACAGAATCCTCAGCGTCATGACGGGGCTGCGGCACTCGTACGGCTGCGTCGACGAGCTATACACACGGCCGGGCGAGCCGCTGGCGCGCCGGGGCAGCATCGAGGACGAGTTCGCGTTCGGGCGGGACTCGTCCTCCGGCGCGGTGTATCGTGAGCGGATCGGGGGTCTGTTGGTGGGCACCGGCGGTCGGTACTGCGTCTCGACCCTGGTTCTGCGGCCCGGCGTGCTGCTCCGCGGGTGTGGGGTGGGATTGCTGGCGGGTGTGTCTGGGCGAGCAGGGCGTTCGGGACGCTCAGGACGACGGGGCGGTTTGGGTTGGGTCTGCCATAGAGGCGAGCTCACGCCGTGCTGCGTGTGCCAGAATGGCGAGGTCATCGTGTAGAGTGGGAGCCTGCTCGACTTACACGAGAACGTAACTCAACGTCGGTGGAGTTGTCAACGAAGGTACAACGAAGTCACAACGAAGTCGAAGTCGAGGAAATACCTCGAATAAGCTTGAGTATCTCTCCACACGACTAACTGAAGAGCATCCACGGCATGATGGCCTCGACCTCGAATGGGGGTGTTGAACACTCATATCTGCCCTCTTTGTGGCCCTCTCCCAACATCTTTGTCCTTAGGGATGAGCAAAATCTTGAACAGTGTGCCCATCCACACCCATAGCCCGATCGCTAGTCCATCGCTAGCCCGGTATCAGCAGATGCCCTTGGTGTGCGAGACGGCGTCCCGAAACCTGACGAACAAACCGTCGTATTCATTGGCCCGCGCCGGCAAGGGAGAAGCGATGTTGGCAGTCGGCGCACTTCACAAGGGTCGTTGCGACTGAGACACGGTCTCACGCTCCAACGAGGGGCGGGTTCACCGTTTCTGGTGTGCTCGATTCACATCATTGGACAGACGGCGCATCTCTCCCTTCGGATCCCTTCGGCTGAGATGGGCACACAATGCCGGAGGCTGGACTCCCTGGATGGCTGGTGGATGGTGATGGTGTGCAGGAGGGAGCCGGAGGATGGCTTTTTTTGACTGCGCTGACGATGACTGAATCTTGTTTGATTCAAATTTCTGAGGGAATCCGCATCTTCAGTGGGTGATCGGCGAGGAGCTCGTAGAACATCGGATCGAGTTATTGTCTGCCCGGCCTCGACTAGGCACTGCCGAGAAGCAGGGAATCCGACACCGGATCCCTTGTGATCGGTCCCTCAACCCGAACAAAGCTGGTGATATCTGGATTGCATAAAAATAGAGTGACACCTCGTCTTGGCCACTCCGATTCCGAATCGATGATTAGACATGATGCAGCTCATGGAGAATTCGGCATCACGATCTGTTTCCCTCAAGTTGTGATGGTGGTGTAGGAGCATCAGCTGAAGGCCATCCCAGCCTCTTCCAAAAAGGCTTGTGAGGTGTTTTTGTCTCGAGAGGACAATCGTAAACCGTCATCTCTCGACATATTACCGCTCGAGTCTCTCAGACTGCGACAAGCCAAGACCTTTAAACATCGCGATGCGATGAAGATGATGAAGGAGGATGAGTGTAAGCAAGCAGTTTGGCTTGCTGCCGGGTAGTAGCTGTGGGGGCCTTATCTTATCAGCCACCCAGCACGGTTCTCCAGCCAGGATACGTACCTAATTTCCAGGAAATCAAGTCGCTGACCAGAAGATCAACACCTCCAGCTTCCCAACCTCACACGAGATTCCACAGCGCACAACGGCCAATTGCTCGACCACCGCCGTCGGCCAGCAGCCTGCTCAACCCCTCTTGCCTGTAACATCTGAACACGCGTCTCACGCATCCGCAGCCGAAGACATTCACTCGCCGCGCCCGCAAGGCCCGCACCAACCGGCCCGGAGCTCTCTCCTCCAGGGCAGCTCCTCGATCTCGCAACCCCCCCTCCATCCTCGCGAACAAACCACGACCCCGAACCCCCTGCCATGGCAGACACATACACCGAAGGGCCCCCGCCGGCCCTCGCAGAAGTCAAGAAACCCAAAAAGAAGAAGGTCCTCCTCATGGGCAAGTCCGGCTCCGGCAAGTCCAGCATGCGCAGTATCATCTTCAGCAACTACATCGCCCGCGACACCCGCCGCCTCGGCGCCACGATCGACATCGACCTCTCCCACGTGAAATTCCTCGGCAACCTCACCCTCAACCTCTGGGACTGCGGCGGCCAGGAGGCCTTCATGGAGAACTACCTCTCCCAGCAGCGCGTCCACGTCTTCTCCAACGTCGGCGTCCTCATCTACGTCTTCGACATCGAGTCCCGCGACATCGACCGCGACCTCGCCACCTACGTCTCCATCATCTCCGCCCTCCTCCAGTTCTCCCCGCAAGCCAAGATCTACGTCCTCATCCACAAGATGGACCTCGTCGTCCCCGCCCACCGCGAGTCCGTCTACGACGACCGCGTCCGCGTCGTCCGCCAGAAGACGGCCGAGTACGCAAACTCCATCGGCTACCTCTCCCACCAACAGCAGCAGCAGCAGGCAGACGACAGCAACGACCCCAGCAGCCCCGTCCAGCAGCCGCCGCAAACGGGCGCCTTCGACATCACCCCCTTTGCGACCTCCATCTGGGACCAGTCCCTCTACAAGGCCTGGGCCAGCATCATCCACGACCTCGTGCCCAACCTCGCCACCATCGAGCGCAACCTCGCCAACCTCGGCGTCGCCATCGAGGCCGAGGAGCTGCTTCTCTTCGAGCGCACCTCCTTCCTCGCCGTCTCCTCCTGGACCTCCGAGGAGGGCCAGCGCAACCCCACAGAGGACCGCCTCGAGCGCATGTCCAACATCATGAAGCACTTCAAGCAGACCATCTCCCGCTTCACGGGCACCCCGCGCAACGCGGAGCAGTTCGTCCGCATGGAGCACAAGGCCGGCACCCGCTTCAACCTGTTCATCCTAAAGTTCACGACAAACACGTATCTGATGGTCGTCCTCCCGCCCGGCGAGGCGCGGTTCAACGCCGCCATGCTCAATTGCCAGATTGCTATTGAGCACTTTAAGTTTCTCGACGGGCCGGCGACGATGATGGCGCACAGCGGGCCGGCTGGGCCTGCGTGAGAGAGTGTGGCTGGGGTGGAGGGGAAAAGAGAGACATCACGCACTGTAGATCTGTTTTTTAATATTGTGTGACGCTGGGCAGCAGCCTCGTAGCTGCTGTGGCGCATGGCAGGGATGATTAATGATACCATTTAAGAGGGCGTTTGAAGGAACCACGACATTGTAGCATAGCATACACCAAAATCACATGTACATCACTTAATCATTGAAGATGTTCTTGAGTACTTCTATTTGTCGGGACGAATCTACATTCCACCCAGAGGCAAGAAGGCCTCGTACACCCTAGCCGCACCACCCATTGTGTGAAGGCTGGGCTGAAAAGAAATTCCAAACGCCGCCGTTACCCGCCATTTTTAAAAGACCTCGCTCAAGCCCACTTGACAACGGCGGTACCGCCCTTCTTGAACTCGGGCATCTCGCCCAGCACCAGACTGCGATCGGTGTGGTCCTTGTTGGGGAATGTCGTGGCCAGCACCCAAGATCTGGTGCGAGTGTCGGCGGAGGCGCGCTGGACAAACTCGTAGACGTCATTCACAGTGTTAGTGGTGTTGAAGCGCGCGGGGAGTCTCGTGCCGTTGGGAAGCTGGATGCGGAGGGTCAGAGTTGGCTGAGACTCGTCGACGGTGGTCTGCGGGCCGGAAGAGGTGGTTGAGGCGGAAGCAGTGGTGGTCGAAGCTGGAGGGGCGGCGGCTGACGAGCTGCCCTCGCCTGGGACGGGGCTGCCGAGACGGCGACCCTCTCCGCCGAAGGGCTTGTACTTCTTGGGAAGGGGACGGTAGTTCTCCTGGTGTTGGTGGAGCTTCACGTCGACTGGCTGGTCGTAGCGCACGTTCATAAGGTGAAGGGGAGCTCGGCCGGCGCGAATCATGTTCAGATCCATGGCGTTCTCCGGATCGTCGAATCTGTGCAGCTCGCCGTCGTCGATGCTGAAGCCGTCCTGCCAGAGGTGAAGAGTGCGCTCCTGGGGTTCGCCGGTCTGGCCTGGAGGGCCGCCAGAGCCCTCCTGGAAGGCATTCGGGTCGGGAATGCTGCGGCTCTCGGTGCCCTCACCGCCGAGGGTCTGGCCGGTGCCTCTGAAGGTGGAGCGGGAGGGTCCGGCCGGAGATGCTGTCTCGGGGCGGGAGGCGTTCCTGTAGATGTTAGTCGTGATCTCGGGGTAGCCGTGGCCAGCACTTACGCCTTTGCCTTGGCGAGGATGTCACTGATGATCTTCTTGGCGCCACCTCCCTCCTGTTGAGAGGGATCCTGAACGGCCAAACCAGACTTTTCTCCTCCAGCGAACAAGTCACCCCTGCCTCTGTCGTCGTCGTCCTCGTCGTCCTCATCGTCGTCGTCGTCATGCGCGTGGCCACCTCCAAGGGAGCTCAGGGTGGCGAGGCCCTTCTTCTTGGGTGCCTTGCTGGATGCAGCACCGCCGCGGGCAGCCTCGGGGGCAGGGCGGCCATCGAGGGTTCTGGGGCCGGTGTATGCTTCCGCAGCAGGGGCGGGCTGGGATGACGACGCGGCAGCGCGTTGGGGAGCATCGTCTTCGGAGTCGTGGTCCGCGTAGTAGGCCTGGGCGGCGAGGCCAATGTCCCAGTTTGCGGCTTCGAGGTACTCTGTGCACTGAGGAGGGGTCAGCCAGGAACGCGGGCAACGAATGACGGGATCGTGTGGAACAGGCAAGCACGTACGCGAGCCTCGGGGAGGCCAGTCAGGCTGGTGAAGTCGCGCAGGATGTTGTTGCGCGAAGCGCTGTTGCTGCCGGACATGATGATGGCGGTTCTGTAGGTGGATGGTGGGGAAAAGAGAAGGAGGGTTGCAATGAGTGACGGAGCGATGCAATTGTCGCTGCTGAGATAGATGAGTCGCAGCGAATATCTTGACAGAGGTTGAATTAAGAAGGTATGTCCCTTCAAGGTTGCGTCCTCCCAAGGTTACCTAAGGACGTGATTACCTGCGGTGGTGAATGGTGTTGGTGATGAACGGACTAGAGCAGGCAGCTTAGTGGTCGTAACTGCCAGAGTTAGAGCTTGCTGCTTCCGTTCCTGTACCTCTCTAGCACGTTCCCTGTGACGTGGGATGGAGCCACCCAGGCCACCCAGGTGCACCTTCTGGAACCCCACCACAGCACCTTCCCTGGGCGCCGCAAGGTGCAGCCGGATCAGATATCCACCGGACCCCGCGCTTATCTAATCTGGATCCATGGATCCCGTCTTGTCCCGCCTTGGAGAGCTCAGGCACCTCAGCTAGCTGTGGTGATTTCCCGAAGTGAAGCCGGAGCTGTCCATCCTCGTCACAGCACCTCGCCCAGCGCCGAGATTCGGTAAACGTGCCTCGCTCGCCGTCGTTGGATCTACTCTGCGGTCACCAAGTAGCTCCCCAACATCCCGCCTCAACCATCTCCCTCCCATCCGATACGAAATCCCCCCGTCGACGATGGCTTCCCACGACGACTCGCTCCACCCCCTGGCCGAGTCTGGCGTCACGATCCGCTCCGACAGCGAGCAGTACTCCCAGGCCGAGACCCCGTCCCCCCCGTCGTCGAACTCGCCAATCATTCTCTACAAGCCGCCTACCTTCTGGGGTCTGGTTCGCGGCGCCGCCATCAACCTGTTACTGCCCTTCATCAACGGCATGATGCTGGGATTCGGAGAGCTGTTTGCCCACGAGGCGGCCTTCAGGCTAGGATGGGGCGGTACCAAGGTACGGAGAGACTGGTCGATGTGCCTTCGCTGCTACGTGCAAAGACCTGCGCATGATGCAGTTTTGGAAAAGGCGATGTGTACAGGACATAGTAGCTAACACTCGACAGGTCTTCCCTATGTCCAGGAGGAGAGCCCACCCCATTGGCCCTGGCCTGGAGGTCCGCGACAAGCGCCGCGCCCCGTCCCCAGGTCTCGAAGACTTGACGAGCCTGGAATGACTAGGCGGATGGGAATGAGGGCTTAGACGCACCGACGGCATCCTGCTGATGATGCTTCACGGGTATCGATGTTATGACATCGTCTCTCGTCGGGATGGCGACGCTGCCCGACAGAAAGGATATGCAGCAAAATGAACCAAAATTTGGAAGAAACCGTGTCTGGCAGAGAATAGACACAAATCATGCATCGGCGTACGGAAGATGGAGGGTGTACAGACAAGACCCCTAGACAGGCGGCGCGGACCGGGTGAAAGGGACGAGTCCAAGAATCTTGAATCGTACATACATGACGGTAGAATCAAAAACGAAACGAACCAAATTACTTCCTCTTGTCTTCTGAATCTCCGGAAACAAAAGCGTGCTGTTGACGAAAGCAACGAATCAGCTGCCCCGTCATCCCTCATATCCAATGCTGACCCTCCACCAGCCCGCCCCAGGCCCCGGGAGACGGAGCCGGGAAGCTTGGGCCACCCACCCGACGTTTTCCCGGCGCGTCTGCGGTCCCCAAAAATTTCCAGCACCCGCGCATCTGTCGATAGCGACATTCTTCAATTCCCACCCACCACACCCCTCTCCTCACAATCGCCCACCATGCTGCCCAGCAGAGGCGTCCTCCGCTCCCTCCCCTCGGCGAGGGCGGCCAGCAGCATATCCAGCCAAGCCGTACGCACCTCCCTCTTCCTCAATTGCCGGACCCAGTTCCCCCGCCATTGCATCCCAAAAAAAAGTCAAGGGCTAACTCAATGGCCAGATCTCTAGGACACCCAGACGACTCGGCGATGGACGTAACTTCAGCTCCCTGCGCACTACCGCCAGCGGCGCTGCCCCCTGGACCGGCTTGAGGACGTCAAGCGGCAGACTCGCTGGCACCGTGGCCATCGGCGGCGCCCTCCAGACCCGACGAGCCATCTCCCTCTGGGGCAAATCCGAGCCCGCACCCCAACAACCAGCCCAAATCCAGACACCACCGGCACCCTCACCACCCGTCGAGCCCGCCGCCGAAACCGCCGCTGCCGCCGAAACCGCCGCCGAGCCCGTCTCCATCCCCGCCGAGCCCGTCTCCATCCCCGCCGAGCCGTCAACCCTCGTCGACCCGACGGCCTCCTCCCTCCCCTCCATCGACGCCGCCACCCTCCTCGACCTCCCGGAGCAGATCGGCTACCTCAAGACCCTCGGCCTCGACTTCGGCTGGGGCCCCTCCTCCGTGATGCAGTGGGCCCTCGAGCACGTCCACGTCTACTCCGGCCTGCCCTGGATCGGCTCCATCACCGTCACCGCCGTCCTCCTCCGCCTACTCCTCCTCAAGCCCCTCCTCAAGGCCCAGGAGACCTCCGCCAAGCTCCAGCTCGTCCAGCAGAACCCGCAGTACGAGGCGCTGAAGAAGGCCTCCGTCGAGGCCCTCAGCATGGGCGACACGGCGCGCACGCAGGAGCTCCGCCGCGACCTCGGCACGATGAACAAGCGCGCCGGCGTCAACCCCTTCAACGCCGCCTGGGGCTTCCTCCAGATCCCCTTCGGCTACGGCATGTTCCGCGTCCTCAACGGCGCCTCCAGCATCCCCGTCCCCGGCTTCGAGAACGGCGGCTTCGGCTGGATCACCGACCTCTCCGTCCCCGACCCGCTGTACATCCTCCCCATCCTCGGCCCCATCTCCATGTTCGCCATGATGAAGGTAAAACCCCACGCTTTCTTCCCCCTCGCTCCGGACCTTGACTAACAAACCCGCAAAGACCGCCGGCGCAAACGCCTCCCCGCAACAAAGGGCCCAACAAAAGCTCCTCATGTGGGTCATCGGCCCCATCTCCGTCGTCGTGACCCTCTACCTCCCCGCCGCCGTCCAGTGGTACTTCTTCGTCTCCGGCCTCATCGGCGTCGTCCAGAACTACACTCTCACCCGCCCCGCTATCCGCCGCCGCCTCGGCCTGCCCGTCGTCGGGCCCTCGGGCGGCCGCGCATACACCGGCGGCAGCATCTCCACCACGGCCACCTACCAGGCGCCCTCCCCGCGCCCGGGCTCCGAGGACGGCTCAATCAAGGGCGTCGTGTCCAGCATCCAGCAGACGATCCACAACGCAAAGGGCGGCGCGGGCAACTACCTCGACGCCCAGGAGAAGAAGGCCGCGGCCAAGGAGGCTGCGGAGCGGGCGGCGCGGCTGAAGAAGGCGCGCAAACAGGAGGCGTACGGCCCACGGAGGTAGAGAGGTTTTGCGTGGATGAACGGGTTTGAGAAAGCGCGGTGTGTTTGTTCATGAACAGTGTACATCTAGATCGTTCCTGGGATGCGTCGTAGATTCCCCCATGAAAATGTGTGAGGGGCAGTGGAGGTTTGGAGAGGAGAGATACTGTACCATATGGGAGAGGCTGTGTGTGTCCCGTCTGGATACCATGTAACCTTGCATCAAGGGATAATAGAAGAATCACTCCCCTGAAGCTTTTAAGCAAATTTGTCTTGATGCTGTGTGGCTCAATCAGATGCGTCCTGTAAGCCGCCCACCCCGAGCATTGTCGGGGCTCACTTCGTCCATGTGAGCTTTGAGACGTGATGAGTGGGACCAACTTTCCTAGCCATAAAAAACCACAACGCCGGCCATCTCGACGTCTCTCCCGATAAGATATTTTGTGGATATTCTCACCACGCGTCTGGGTTCATCAGCATAGTGCACATGACCTTAGCAGCAGCCTTTGAATACCTCTGCACTCAAACACATCCTTAGATCTGCGAATCCTCGGCAGAAAAAGTGTTAACACCCGCCAGCCCGCTCCCACTTTTCCACCTCGACATGGCCTCTGCCCGACATATATCGTAGGCCTTACAACCCCCATACCCTCCAAACCCCGAGCTTCACCGAAAAGAAAACCTCTTGTGGAGGGGAGAGAAGCCGGCATGTCCAAAATGACAGTTGCGGCTTGCCTCACTCATCCTTTGGGAAAGCCCCGAACCCTCCACGAAGTCTTGAAACTACGTAGAATACAGCAGTCAATGAGTCATGCCTTACCATAAAGACAAGCAAGGCCATACTCCAACGCATGAGCCCGCCAATCCAAAGTTCATATAGATAGGCCTTAGATATACCCAAACATGTGGCTGTTCATGGGTACCCACGGGTTTGTACTTGGACCTAATGGGTAATGGGTAATGGGTAATGGGTAATGGGTAATGGGTAGTCCCTATTTGGGTATCCATGGGTATCGTGAAGTCCAAAGTCCATACCCCCCCAAAGCTTGCAATTCGTGCGCCTGATCCAGTAAACCTTCTCCCTCCTTTGACTTATTCAGAAGCCTACGTTAGTGAGAGCAAGTAGAAAGAAGACCTTAAGCAACAATGCATCCATCTACTATTGCAGGGTAACGCAGTGCTCCAGTACACACCACAGGCTGTTTTGTAACTTAAGTATTAGTCTCCATTGTGGCACGAAGTAATGGGCAAACACTTTTTTAGAATATTTTATCTTTTTAAAGCTGAAGGGTCTTGAATGCAATGGACGTTAAGTTCTTTACTAAGCTAAAACCCGGAATATGTTGTTGTAAATACAACGACGGAAAAATCGTACCTCAGAAACCTGTAATGAAAACGCTTCTCAACGATTCAAAAAACTTAATCTTTGAACGGAGCATTCAATCCTAAAACTTATCCTAACCATCGTCTTAAAGCACCTTACACTGTCTGACTTCAACAGCAACCAGCTGTCGCGGATCCCGCAGGCTCGGACCCATATTTTTCGGCGCCGATGCCCGCATGGGTCTCCCAACTCCACAACGCCGGCTGAAAATTCTGCACCCCCCCGCAGACCTTCTCAGACACACACAACCCGGCCAATTCAACAATCACTGGTTTCGTGGTGTAGTTGGTTATCACGTCAGTCTAACACACTGAAGGTCTCCGGTTCAAGTCCGGGCGAAATCATCCTTTGGGCGAATGGTTTAGTGGTATAATACTCGCTTAGCATGTGAGTGGTCCAGGGTTCGATTCCCTGTTCGTCCAATCTTTTGCTCATTGGTCAGTTCGCGCTGATTATTTTTCTTTTGATAGTTCTTTTGCTTCGTCTTTTGCTTCAGAAGGTCCTCACAGACGGCAGGCAGATCAGAAGTGTAGTTGTGGCGCTAGCGTCTCAGGGTGGCTTGAGTGAAGATGCTCAGTGGAGGCGTGAAAGGCTGGACCCTATCACATCTTACCGTACCCGACTGCTGCCGGGCGTTGTGTAAAAGGTCATTCCGGACGCGATGGTGTCCGCATCCTTAGTGAGACATTGTGTCTATCATACGCGCTGATGAATTACCGGATGACGAGAGGTGAGGTCAAATATCGGACCGCTCGCGACCCGCGCTCGAGCTCCCGTGGCCATCTGAAGCTGCTCGATAGACGTGCGCGAATGGCAGATCTTCTCCCTTCAGATCGTTGCGATTATGACAACTAGTTGCTCGAGCTGTCGCGTAGATCGATCAGTGACCGCGCTGAAGCCAGCCCACTACCGGCAATGGCAAGAGCAGATCTCGCCCGTTCGTACCGTGGACGCCAATAGCACCTCAAGACCCAGGACGCCGGCGCTCAGCATGGCCACCTCGTGGCAGCATCGCGCAACTCGGCATCGTCCCCGGAACCGGACTAGGGGGCGATGCTTCGCCCGGCCTCAGCAAGCCTCCGAGCATGGAAGCGAATAGGGGCTGTCCAGTTAGGATTCCCGAAAGCAGAACTTGTCACCAGCGAGAATGAAGGCCGGGAGCGGAGTCGTGTAAAACAGCGCAAGTCACAAAGGACACGACAAGCCCAACGGGAAAATTAAAGTGAACGTGTGGTCAAGGAGCTTCCGTAACGAGTTAGTCGAGCGAGGCCCTGGAGTTTTCAAAATTCGAGAAGACTGGGTTTCCTGGGCGTGGGCAACACTGTGCACAATTAGATCTGAGCTTGGTGGCCGGGGGCTAAGAGTTGCGTCGGGGGTGAGCGGGGAGGGTCTGGGCAACCAACCCGGTTCGGTGAAGAAAGTGGCACGAGCCGACGGGTGACCCTTTGAATGGCGTCCAAGGGTTTTGACGCGGCGCCATTCAGCTGGTGTCGATGTCGCTCAACACCGGCGCGATGCGAAGCCATGTTGCGGCGCACTATTTGACAGGTGAGCTGTCGTTGGATTTGGCGGAATAGGATGGACTGTCTGTTTGCTGCCGAGCTGTCGATCGTCGCGCGTCCATCGTCGACGAAGCAGCTATGGGTCTTTGGCAAAGATCGTACGTGTGAGAGTCATGAGCTGGCCGGCCTGCAGCTTGTCAAGCTTGCCGAGAGGACTGAGGAGCTCAGGAGGTTTGCTCCTGACCCTTTCACCTCGGTCGCCCAGGTCCGCGAAAATGAGTTTTGAGAGATGTCTCCTGGCTAACCTTCGAGACAAACACCACCCCGGGAGGCGTCCGTGCCTCGATTTCCACGACACGAGGCAAACCGTGCCCGCGCCTTTCATCCTAGTCTCTCCACATGTTTTCTGCTGTCACTTCCGTTCCTAGAGGCTGTGGCGCCCCAGACCGCAGGTGGCGGTTGGTTGGCTGTAAATATCGTCGGATCGGCCTACGACGTTCCTCCAATCGATACGGGAACTGCAGCACAACCAAAGGTGTCAACTTGGCCTCTTGACGGTGAATATGAAGTGCGCAATAAGCAGCATTTGCCAGACAACCTCTGGAATTGCCAAAGTTTTCGTCTCCAACAAGCAAGCCTTCGACTGTGACAGCTGTCTCTAGCTGCATGTTTGTTGTCCTCGAAAGCCAGGCTACCCAGATGGTGGGTAGGGCGTGGAGGTGTTCATCCGATTTGGAGGACACTTGCGCATTTCCGGGCACGCCTTGCAGGAGCGCATTGTCCAATACAGAGGCAATGCAAGGCACCATTAACGGACAGAGGTTGCGAATCGTAGGCCACGCGAAGACAATGAGTGCAACGGAGCTCATCGCGCATCACGGCATGCAGCTCCCAGGCCGGACCATTCCAGAAAGGTGCACCGTCTCCCGTACCTTGCAGGCATCGGCTGCACTGCAACACAGGCCGGTCATCCTTCCATCCCACGGAGCCCAAGTCCCTGGTACCGTGTCTCGAGGGTGCAGTCGAGCTTTTGCACAGGGAGGGGTTTCCTTGGGCGTGGAAGGGGCTCCCCGGGCCGTCTGGCTGCTTGTCTGGGTTTTTATTTCAGCCTGTCTGCGTGGCCGGCAGCGATGTTGTGTTTCCCCATTTCGCAAAGGCTGCAGGACCAGGCAACCGAAGCACGCAGCTTGCTGGGTTTGCGTGTGCATGGCGGCCGACGTTGCATCTGGAAGCAAACAAAATTTTCGCACTTCTCACAAACCTAACTGGAGATGGGTCCGAGGGAACTTGGGAAGGCAGCAGCACGCAGGCATCCTGTTGGACGTCGGTTCGGTCGACCTCGGCACGATGAATGCTGCTTCGTGTTCGGCCCTGTGAGAGGGCTAGACTAGACGAGACGCGACGCGGGTACCGGGCAGACTTAGCTGAAGCGGCACGCTGCGCAAGCCGCACTGGCCGTGACGCGAAGCAATCGTTTCCAAGATCCCGACCGTTCTCATAAACGACGGCGATGAGGGAGTGCGCGAGTGGTGACAGTACGGTACACGACAGGTGTGTGGTCAACCGTCGGTGTCTGGTCGCGACGGCGGAAAAGGCACGGCTTGGTCTGATCCCGAATTTCCGTGTAAATCCAATGTTGCTGCGGCAGGGAGATGAGCAGCCATGGGAATCGTCGAAGGCCCGTGGTTCCATGAGAGCAGGGTCCAATAGGAGGATCCAGTTGCTGGGCCCTTGGAGACAGCACCAGACTCAGACGAAAGGTTGAGGTCCGGGTCTGTCGAGGAGAGGAGGACCGTAAAAACTGGACCGCGTATTGCAGACCCTGGTGACTGCACGTAATTACTACCTACACCAGTGGTTGAAGCCAAATGCGCATCCGCAGTGTGCTCGAGGCACGTTTTCTTGTCGCGGTTGTCGACATTTGTCGTCCAGGTCCTCCACTGTTGACTGGGCGGGTCAGCGGGGGAGATAGGCAGCAGGTTGGCATCATATCCTCGCAGACTGCATGGGAGCAATGGCTCAGACGATGGTCCCTGGCCCAAGAGATGGGACGATCGTACCATGATTACATCTCGACTGGAGTCCTTGGGGGTGTTGAAAAAATCTTTTGACGGGGCTCAGGTAGACGACGTAGTACAATCCGAGGGAGCACTATCCATAATGGGGCTGTCAGAGGTCGACACTGTATGGGGGCCAAACCTTGAGCAGCCTCGTGGGAGAATTGAAGAGTGGGAGAGCTGTTATTATCGAGATGATCACTGATGGATCATTGAGAGACGGGACCTGAGCAGTGCAGTGTCACAGCCCGCCGGGATTTGTTCCGGCGCCTGAGAGGCCCCATCGCAAGTGCGACCTGAAGCGCGGTCCGGGTCTCGTCAGGGTCTGGAGGCAGGCGGCAGAGACTGAATCAGTTGGTGATTTGCAACGGTGGGCCAGATCGGCGAGGCGGTCATGGTTGAGTGGTGGTTGAGGTGGATGTGTTTGCGTGATGCGGCGGTCCGTCTCGGTGGTTGTTGGTGTTGGTGGTGATGATCTGGGGAAGGTGCTTGCCTCTTGCCTCAGGTCCTCCGCTGTTGCTTGCTCTTGCCTCCTGCTTGTTGCCGCTTGGGTTCCTGCCATCTGGTCGGGGCAAGAACGAAGCTCTGACCACCCACAATTACTTGGAAGGCACCTTCACAGTGTTCTTTCCATCTCAATAGCATCAATGCCTTACAGCAAGATGTCATGGTTCATTCATCATCGACAATGAGGTGCGTCCAATGTGCAGCGCCGGATGGCCATTAGGCGGACCCGACCACCCACTTGAGGCACTAAAGTACACTGCATGGACGAGTGGACAGTATCCGAGCTGGAGCTCCAGTTCCTGCCGGGGCCGCCCGTGCTGCCAATGAAGCCCTGCAGCAGACATTGGACGACGGGGCCTCGCTAAATCCAGTCCAGCGGGAGGCTGGCTACCTAGTAACACTTACTGGACTTGAGAGAAGAGAGAGACAGCTTGACAAGCATCAGCACGGCGAGGTTTTCAAGTACAGTGCCCAGTGGGGATGTCTCCCAGTTTGGACAATGCCATATCCGAGCAGCAGCAGCAGCAGCACCACCACCAGCTACCTTAGCTATCAGCAATCCAGAAAGTTCTCAAGGCACCACCACCCACTCACTGATCCTGACGGCGGGGGACAAGCATCCGCAGCTTTTAAAGTGCACTCACTGTGAGTGCAAGATACATACCATGATACGGGTATGTGACTAAAGAGATGAAGGACATGGCATTGTTGGCCCGGGATTCCATGCCGTCTCCCCACTGTTTCCAATTGCTGCACCTTCCTTCCTGCCTCTGTGTGTACTTTGTATCAACCAGTGTAATAAGGCAGGAAGGTAGGTGTGGCCTGGTTCGTCCCGGGACTTCCTTCCCGTCCATCGTGCCGTCCCTGATGGCCGCCTGCCTGCGCAAGGAAGGACGATGGATGGAAGGAGAAAGGACGAATGAATGATAACAATAGAAGGAGTATGAGGTCGGTCTCTCCTTCCCCCTCCCTTTGAGTTTGGTAGGTTTTTCATCTAGATATTCATCCAGATATTCAGCCAGAATACCTTACCTAGTACCTACCTCCCTCAAGGCAGACAAACCACCTTCAACTCCCGTCCAATCTCCCGGGCTTTTTATTCTTATTGCTCACATCTCAAGCTTTAATACTTGCCCCTGGCTGGGTTCGTTCGGCCTTCCTGTGTCCGTCCGTGTCTTTCCTCTCCTCCGCCCTCCGACTCTCTCCCCACGTTCCCGGCCTCGCCTCGTCTCGCCTCGTCTCGACCCGGTGTGTGCAACAAAGCTTTCTTGCTTTTTTGCTCGTGGTCTCTGCTTTCAGCCAGACTCCGACCGTTGCACATTTCTTTTCCCCAATTCCTTCTATTTTTTGCTTTCTCCGTCTGCAAAGGCACGATATCTGCCGGATCGTGCAGAAGAGTACCGGATTCCCTCCTCCGAGTGGCCCTTCATCAAAAGAGTCGTCATCGCATCACCCGTTGAATCCCACGACGCCGTCACTTCTCACTGGCGGCTGTCCGTCTCAAAGCCTCAACATCAGACTCCCTACGCTGCACTGCGACGTCGTCGATACACACGGCAACAGCGGTTAAGCCTTCCGAGGCCAAGCTCAAGACCGACGCAACCTGTCTCTGGCCCCCAATTGGCCGTCGCCCGCCTGCCGCCGCGCTGGTGTTGCTTTTTGCAGCGCCCTGTGTCCCCAGCACCAAGCACAGCAAGTGCCTTGAGAGGGCCGCATATTGATCGTCAATTTCCACCGGCTGCAAACATTGGACGCCTCTTAGATCCCGTCCTGCTAGCCCAGATCAGATCCGGTTGACCCTCGGACGCTTTTTATCGCCGTCATTCCCGCTGCCAGCTTGACAACCTCCAGGCTTAAACCATTGCATCTTCTACTGCCCAACTCGAAGCAACAGCTTCTTCCATCGCATACTTCGTCCATACGTCGTCTCTCCAGACGAGAGCAAGCAAACGAGCTGCATCCCTCCTCTCAGAACCGTACGTGTATCTATCTTTTCTCCTCCGAACCCTCATCTCTTGCTCCAAGAGATCGTCGCCGTGCATTCTGCATTCTGCGCGTATTCTGCCCAGAGCACTCAACGCCTGCATGGATAGCCTCGATCTCTAGGTCCTCCATCTCTGGGTCTAAAATGGCCGGTGCAGATTTCAGACGGGAGAGCAGAAGGATGCCCCATGGAGCTGGTGCCGGCTTTTCCAAATTGGCGATGGGCGGCCATGGACGTGCACAAAATGCATATACGCGCATACAAGACATACCTACTCAATGACATACACACATATTGCCCAAACACACTTGTCTTTTTTTATTCACTCCCACCCCATCCCATCATCCTTCCATCTTTCCGGTGTCGCGCTTGACTGCCTGTGTCCGGCGTGCGGCGCGGCGCAGTGGGAATGGCTCAAAGTGGCTCGACATTTTTTCGAGGCTAACCAAGCCAGAAGCAGTTCGCCCACTCCCAGCGGTCACCCTTGATCCAGATCGACGTCGGCCAGAACTCTAACACCAATAAGGGAATCTGTTCCTGGGTCTGAACACCAGAGCCCCGGCTCCTCCCCCAGCAGCACCCCTCCTCCGTCGACGGGAGGGTCACCTCAAGTCGGTCGACATTTTCTCAGAGTCTCTTCCCGACAGGCCAAGGTACAGGCCTCACACAGCCCAGGCCACCACCGGCGACAGGCGCCGCCCTAAGCCCACCCCCAGTGCCCTGCCCTGCCCTGTCCAGTCCACTGGTCCAGTCCTCCTGTCTTGCCTCGTCCATCCATCTCAGTGGAGGGCCAGCCCGGGTTGATTGATTGCTGGCTGCTTGCTGCTTGCCGCTGCTGCATCCCTCCTAGCGCATTCAGACCGTCGCCTACAGGGCCGCAGCTGTCCTGTCCTGTCCCGACTCCAGCAGTTGTCCACCAGCTGGAATTGTTCCCCGCAAGTCGAACCAACCGGCCGTCCGTCTCTCTTTCATATTAAACCACTCCCGGCGAACCTCGACTTCCTATCTTCCGTTTTTTCTCTCCCCTTTGCCCTCCTTGCGTCTTCGACCTCAAAGCCACTCCCTAATCATCATCTATTCGTCGTCGACAAGGTCAGCAACCCGACTGCGTCATCCTCCGCCTCTCCGATACCCCCCCGGTCACGACTGCCGTCGCACGTCTTGACTACTGATCGCCCGCGAGCGTCGCATCGCCGTCGACCCGGCTCGACTCAGCAGCACTTCGACCCCTCCAGCAGAACCCCACTGGACCGCCAATTCATCGATTTGCCATCCCCCTAAACCGCCAAAATGGGCCTGTTTTCGAGGAAGGAAAAGGCCCCCAAAGGCTCCAAGCCCTCTATCAACACCTCGAGTGTTAGCATCAACTCGGGCGCCTCCAGCATCAAGTCACCACCGCCCCGCAGCATTACTATGAACAGAACTTCCGCTGGCAGCACCACTCCCGGCACCCCATTGACGCCGTTTTCACCACTCCCGATACCAAAGGTCGACCTGCCGCGCCCACCCGACCCCCAGCTGGACCCTGCGGGCTACCTGAGAAGTCTGGGAGCCGTCAGAGAGAGGAGCAAGATCGTCACCGAAAAGGCATTGCGTAATGAGCTGAAGCATTTTGACGTGGACATGCGCAAGTTCGCCGACGTTGTGTCGTTTGTCTCTCAGATCATCAAGGTAGGGTTCGACCAAGTCCTCCTTCAACCTTGCCGCAGCTCGCGCTGCTCGCGTGATCGAGCGGCTCGCCGGCTGCAACACCCGTCCCCTGTAATCTTCGCCGAATGGTAGTGTACTGACCTGATGATCCACCACAGAGAGATTACGATGCACCATTCCACACGATTCCCGGCCACGGACGACACCAGCATTTCTGCATCGGAGGCCGAGACCGAATTGCACAGCTCCTTTCCACCTTCCCCGAGGACGTCGACAATAGCGAAAAATGCCGCCGCATGATCGACCTCTTCTTGGTCAGTGTACTGCTGGATGCCGGTGCGGGTACCAAGTGGAGCTACAAGAGCACGGAAAATGGCCGCATTTACCGCAGGTCAGAAGGCATTGCCGTGGCAAGCTTGGAGATGTTCAAGACGGTGCGTTTTCCAGTGTATGCGTGAATTCTACGGCTGCTGATGTTGGTACAGGGCGCCTTCTCCAGCGATCCCAGAAACAAGTTCCAGGTCGACAAGGACGCCCTGCGCAACTTGACGGTAGAAAAGGTGGCCGCTGGGCTGCAGTCTAAGCCAGGCAATGAAATGGCTGGCGTCGAGGGCCGGACAAATCTTCTCGTGAGGCTAGCAACCGCTCTGACTGAGAAGCGAGAGTACTTTGGAGACAATGGCCGGCCAGGTAACATGGTTGGTATGTTGCAGCCCGGCATTGAAGACACTCTCCGCTCTGGCCACAGCTAACGCGTCTTAGACTACTTGCTGGCACACCCCTCAACACAAGCGTCGTCTACGCCAATCGTCATCATTCCCACTCTGTGGAACGTCCTCATGAACGGCCTGGCACCAATCTGGCCCCAGTCGCGGACCGCTATCAACGGCGTGTCTCTCGGCGATGCCTGGCCCTGCCACTCCATGCCGCAACCACCGCAAAGCCCGACGACTTCACAGTTTTCACCGTTCCCCCCTTCTGCCCAGAACTCGACCGCAGCGTGGGAGTCGATTCTTCCGTTTCACAAGCTCACGCAATGGCTCTGCTACAGCCTGATGCAACCGATGCAGACCTTGCTCCGCATCCAGTTCGCAGGCGTTGAGCTACTGACCGGTCTTCCTGAATACCGCAACGGCGGTCTCTTTATTGACCTCGGTGTTCTTACGTTGAAGGCCGACGATACGGAGAGGGGCCTCCAGCACTACGACGAGTACTGCCGCAGGACAAATGTCAAGCCTGTAGAGGTTGCGCCTATGTTCGAGCCGAGCGACGACGTTATTGTGGAGTGGCGCGGCATCACAGTGGGCTTTTTGGACAGGCTCTGTGTAGAGGTCAACAAGCACCTTAGGAACGAGCTCAATGGCCACGAGCTTACGCTCGCCCAACTGCTCGAGGCAGGCAGCTGGAAGGTAAGCCAACAATCGCACCGACGGCATACACGGCACAGACTAACACGTTACAGGGCGGCCGCGAAATGGCCGAGTTCAGCCGACCGAACACGAAGGAACCCCCAATCCTGATCGATAGCGACGGAACTGTTTTCTAATCGGAACCCTGCTGTATGCTTTTTCTGGGAGGACGCATTGTATCGGACACTATACCTCTGTTTGCGCCGTTGGTTAGACGAAAAAACACTTTGGGCATTGAAATCGGGGACGGGGCATGGCAGTGGATGAAGGGCACTTTTGGATGACGGGGTTTGGGTGGCGGCTTACATCGCCTTAATGAACATGACTTGGGCCAACAATGGCGAGGAGGACTAATGGAACGCGAAAAGGTTGAGGCTCCGAACCTCCTCTATTCACCTACACGAACTTCACGACTGTGACAGACCTCTTGTGTTATCGGCTGCTTTGCATCTGTGACGCGCCCACAGACGGCCCGGTTCGGCCCCGCGTCGGTGGGGTGGACCCCGCGTGTCCGGATTTCGCTCACGTGCTCCCTTTGCAGTGTTCTGAGTGCCTCCAGAACCGGCCTCGCGACGTCAGATTCCCATCTGGACCTGCTGAGCTCTATCAACGAGGCAGCACGCATCGCATCGACAACCCCTGCTTGTTCATCCTTGTCGTCACGCGAGCTAGAATCTTTTGTCAACCTAGGATCGGAGACGACTCCGTTCGTCTGTCTTATCGATAAGCGCGCCCTTGCTCGAAAATTCCAACCCCGCGACCTTGTACGATTCTTCAGCTTTCTTCCAAAGTTCTTACTGCTGGAGCTGCGAAGCGGGAAAAAAAATACCTCTTTAGAACTCAATTCATCCGTTATTAGAAGCGAGGCCTGGCCCAGCCGGGTTTTGTTCTCTTGAGCGGACACGTCAAATCTTGACCAAGACCTTGCCCCTCCATCAATCTTTGGGGCTCCGTGCTGGACAACGTCGAACCAGCTCAGGCGAACGTCTCACGACATTTCGTCCTCGGACAGATCCACCACACAACATCAGTGCTCACGAAACATCGATCAGAAAGAGACAGTACAAGAAGAAGAGGTCACCTAAAATGGCTATCCTACCATCCTCCGCGCCTGACCCGGCCCTTCCCCTGCTCACGCAATGCACCCACATCCTCGCCAACATCACCACCCTCCTCAGCGAGCTCGACGCGCTCAAGGACGCGCTAAGCCGCCGGCCCTCCCCGACCACGAGCACCAAGCCCCTGGCGTGGAACCAGGCCGTCCCCGGCCTGGGCCCGTTTGAGCGGCTCGTCGTGTCGGAGAAGAAGCACCTCGAGAGGATGGTGGGCGCATACACCGATGATCTCGGGGCGGATGATCTGGAGGCGCTGGATCGGAAGACGAGGTTGAGGTTGGACGCGAGTAATTACAAGTTTTATGAGAGCGTGTGGGAGGTGGCGAAGAGGTGTTGTGACTTGGCGGGGATGAGGAGGGAGCTGGCGGTGAAGAAGACGGAGGAAGGTGGAAAGGGGAAAAAGGGGAAGGGGGTTGGCGCTGTGGTGGATTTGGTGGTTAAGGGAGGGACGGAATGGGTTAAGGTTGTGACTACGACGGAGAGGAGGCTGTTTTATGAGATGGCGGATGCGGGGTGGGACTGGGACGAGGAGGAGCAGGAGGAGATGTTGGAGGTGCTGAGGGAGGAGGGCGAGGGCAGCGTGGAAGTCGCGCGGGTGGCGCGGTGCATGATCGCCGCGGCGCGGGGGAGCTTTGAAGGGTACCGCCGGCCGCGGTGCGTGATCCTCATGAGCCGGATCGAGGAGGGCCGAAACGCGCACGTGGATCGGCTGCTGTCTCTCGTGCGCCGGCTCGGGGAGGGGACCGGGGTGGAGCTGGTTGTTGAGACGGCGGACGCGGGGATCCTGGCGCGGCCGACGCCCGGTTTGGGGGAGGCTATCCGGAACCTGGTGCTGGCGGACCCGTTTGCGGGGTTCACGGACACGCTGAACGTGGACTGCTCCGTCTTCATGGCGTTGGCGAGTGACTGCAGTCATTTGAAGATTGGGCCGGAGAGCCCGCTATTGAGGGGCGCGCAGCACCGGCTCGACGCGGCGGACGAGGTGGAGAACGGGCCGCGGCTGGTGACGACGATGTACCCCGCCCTCGGGGCGCGGCGGCTGGTTACCACGCGGGAGGCGGCGGATACGTTTTTGAAGATTTTGGGGGAGATTGGGACGGAGACGGAGAAGGCACGGACGAGGATGTTATTCGAGCCGCTGGAGGAGGGTGAAGACAGCAGGGAGAGGGTGAGGAAGTTGCAGGAGCTGTCGGAGCACCCCGTCCCCGAAGATCTGCAGCTGCCTGTCGAGGTCGTGCCGGGGGTGAGCTGGGAGGAGGCGCGGGGGCTGGTGGAGCAGGGGGCGCTGCCGAGGATCGCGCTGGCGGTGGGGAGGAAGGGTAGCGGGCTGGATGCGATGGGGGTGAGTTCGTTCCTGTACGGGTGGAAGGAGGGGATCACGACGGTGACGGGGAATTGGGAGGCTGTCAAGAGGTTACGGGCTGCGATCGAGGCTGGGTTTGCGGAGGCGGGTGGGGAGGAGGGGGATGGTGTTGGGGACGGGCTGAGGGTGTGGAGGATCCCGTTTTCGAGGAAGTTGTTGGCGAAGCCAAGGCCGAGGGACGTTGAGGCTGGTGAGGAGGATGGCGGGGGGAGGAAGTTGAAGACGAGGGTTGAGAAGAAGGTTGAGAAGGAGAGGAGTTTGGAGAGTTGGATTGGGGAGGTGAGATTGGAGGAGTGAGGTGGCGAGGGAATGATACCCGGTCAATGTTTTCTACGATTCCAAAGGTATAACAAATATTACTTTAAGACCACCTGATAAGTAATTGCTTTGGCCCCTTAACTAATGCCGTTGAAATGGAAAAGTCAAATGTCAACACCCAACTCTCTCAGCACGCCCAACTTTGCTATATCACAACACCGCAATCCGGATACTTGATCCTCACCTCCGTCGTAAACACCCCCGCCCCCGTCTCATTCCGACGCCCCAGCAACGTCTCCTCGCAATGCAGCGTATGATGGTACCCCCATATATAGCTATCCACCCTGCCCAGCCCGCCGCCGCCCTGCATCAGCGCGCGGTGCATCCTCCGCCACATGGCCGTGCAGTGCCGCAGGTGGTACGCCAGGCTCACGTACACGCCGGTATACTCCCCCGTCATGATCTGGTCTCGTGTGAGGGGCGCGGTGCGGTTCATGTCGCGGTACCAGGCCAGCTCGCCGGCGGCGCGGAGCTCGGCCTCGAAGGCGGACGCGAGGGCGGCGTCGTGGCAGGCGGGCGGGAGCCAGTTGAAGGAGATGAGGTCGAAGAGGCAGCCGGCGGCGCGCGCGGCGGAGGGGGTGGCGCCGCAGGGGAAGGGGAGGAGGTAGGTTGTGTTGAGGTCCGAGGGGGAGGGGGAGGCGAGGGTGTTGGCGTTGCGGGTGGAGGGAGTTGATGGGGAAGGGGAGAGGAGGGTTTGAAGGGCGAGGGTGGAGGAGATGCCGAAGAGGAGGGAGGTGGTTATTGTTATGATGAGGATGGGGAGGGAGAGGGTGTATTGGCGACGCGGTTTGGAGGGTGATAGGTCATCGCGGTGGTTTAAGAGCGATGCTGAAGTGTCGTCGGCGTGTGGCGGAGAGAGGTTGAGGTCGAGATCCTCGTCGTCGGATTCTTGAGGGGATGAGTTTCGCTTTTCGTATACATCTGGCGGTGAATACTCTTGGTGCGCCATTCTTCCAGCTTCATGGACAGTGGATGGCTGTTTGTCAAACCACTCAAAAGGTAAAGAGGTATTGAAGAAGTGACGTTAGGGATGACGTTGAACCTGAAGTAAGCTATCAGAAGACCGAAGGATTCGACTCCACTGCCCGTCGATCAATGAAAGGCGTGATCTCGGTGAGATCCTGACGACCTTCCTTTCTTGTCGATAGACCTACAAAACTCCAAATCCTTCGACGCAACTTGTCAGCACGCACAAATAAGGGCGTCCATTCCCCAAGGTAGGTTTTCTATGCATACTGCTGTCTCTATGATGTGCAACTCATCGGAACCGTGCGATACTGTGACACAGAAGTGACGCAGCTTGTAGACTCGACATAGAACGATGTGCCACGCAGCCCGAAACGTGCGTCAAGCACTTTCGTGAAGGCGTCAGCCCACTCAAGGTCACACAATCAACTCCAGCTGAATTTGCCACCTCGGAAGCCTCTAGCTTCATGTTGATGGCCTAGTATGCCGTTGACGGGTAACCGCTGATGTAGACTATGCCAAAGTGACTGCATTTCGTGCGTATTGCGTTTTCGTAGCTTAAGAGCCAGTAGTCAACTTAATGGTGGCAGGCAGAAAACTTGAATCGAGTGTACACAAGTGCCAATTTTGAAGTTATCCAAACTCGTACCGTCATGAGAATGTATCAAAGTTCGAGTAGCAGACGGCTGTTTGCCTTATACAATAGTAATGTCTCTCCGAAATGCATCCGTGTTTCTTTGGTACCACCAGACTCCCCGCCTGCTCTTATCGATGGCATATGGACCACGCCCCTCGTGGTAATACCTCAGTAAACCAACTCGCCTATAAGTGGCCGTGTCGACATCCACGGGTTCGAGGAGAAGTCCAAATATTTTGATGGAGAGAGAAACCTGTCGGTTCCAGGACTCCAGGTCATTCGGGTGCCTCCCATGCTTCTCATACGAAGAAGTCTCCAGGCCCAGGACCAAACATTCAATTTATTTTCCAGCCAGGTCTTTGGCGTCATAGTCATAATTCAACTCCGTCTCATGACCTAGTTCACATCGATGTTGCTCGTTGGGACCAAACGCCGAGATCGGCCCAGAAACATGAAGTTTGCCATGTCTGACGTTACCCCATGGGTTATGGATAGTCGAGGGCTCGCAGTCTGCCCCTCGTAGGCAAACAAAGGCTTTTGCCCATTGCTCGTTCCCTTCAAATATGACAGAGTCACCGATAGATGCCCATGACCACGATGGAGTGCACCACTGCGATTGATCGGACTCTTCAGGGGACTCTTGGTTGACTTTGAAACCCTCTCGATCACCTTCCATCGCCTTCCCCAGGGAGGCTCTTCGCCACGCGAGGCTGGGTAGAAGCCGGTTGTCCCAAATCCTTGCCAGATATCTAGAATTGGGGTCCGTCTGCTGGTACACCTGTGCCAGGCCTGATAGGGCAGGTAGCCTGTCGTGGTCCTTGGCAATCTTGAGCTTTGAATAGCACTGTATGAGTTCTAGCCAATGGTATCCTTGATAAATAGAAGGTGTTTCGGCGATATTTTGCATCATATGGTTGAAGCCTTGGGGGAAGCCGTGGTCCATGTTTGTCTGACCATCTGAGGACACGATGCTCCCTCTGCACGTCCATTTCAACCTGTCTGCCGTGAATGACAATGTGCGCGGGGACAGAAGGTTTTCCTGCAGTACCCAAGCTCTTTTGTAGAGTGGCGACAAGCATTTGGTGGGCAAGCAACTCTTCGGCAAGTTGGTAAGACTAGGTTCACATGAATAGCATGTTTTGTAGCTCAAGAGCTCGACAGGCAAGATGAGCCATTTGAACGGACCCGTTGACATAGTTCCTTCCCGGCGAAGAAACAGTGATTCGTCAAAAGATCCATGATCACCATGTGATTTGTCAAGAACACCAAAAGAGCAGTCCGTACTTGAGGCGGCAGCTATGGTGAGGAAGGCATTCCCGTAAACGTCCTTCATACGGCCTGCCTCATGTGCCCAGTCTCTTTTGTCGCCCTGAATGATGCGAAGCGAATCAATCCACACGTATTGGATTTTATATCTCCAAGCGATACGTATGATATCTTGGTAGAGAAGCGGTATGTTTTTCCAGGGAATTGACTTTCGATGGTGTTGAATGTTGTCTTTCGTGGTGATCAGAGGCTGCTTTGAACCCCAACAATGGCTTAGGCAAATGTATTGACCTTGAACCCCATGGGCTTCTATTAGACGGATGCTGCTGCAATTCTCCCCAACGCTTATGACTCGGGTTGGAAGTTAAGGAAGGCTGGCTTCTTGGAAGCAGTTATGGGTTTGGCGGCATTCCACCAGACGATGGTCTGCAAATTTCAGATCGAGGTCACAGTACGATCCCATGACATCCCAAGGGCACGGTGTATCTACACGAAAAGAGATCTTGTAAGCGCTGAACAGTTTACGCAGATGCCTGATATAGCATACCCGGGTGCGCATAAAAGTTGAATTTCATCTCCTTTTTCTTCGTCTGTAGTTCCGGCTTCCCAAGCCGTGAAAGGTGAAGTATCGTCTGTTTTCTCCTCGGGCGTGGAATCACGAGTCTTGGGTTGACGTCTTTGTACCGATGGTCTGGTATAATGACCTTTGCAACTAGCTCTCTCAGTTGCTCTCACAGTTCGCAACAGGAAGTACCCTCGGAACCCTCGAGAATTGGGAAATCCAGCCGTTGCCTTCTACCGGCGGGAAGCTTCCATCTGTCGCACTTGACGGCTAGTTCCATTGCAGAAGTCTGGCTGGCGGTAGAAAACAAGGAACACGATCAGAATTGTTTACAGGTGCAAACTCGCTCTCAAACCTGGTGTCTCTGGAGGCGTAGGGCAGATGGCTATATATAAACATCCCAAATGTGAACGAGTATGATGTAATGTGGGAGCCTAACTGCGGGGCACATTGTTTGTTGCTGGAGGCACGTTGGCCCTTAAGGCAGAATTCATCGGGCGTAGTAATCGGTAGCTCGGCTATTGCATCTGGCCTATGAAGTCAGCCTATCACGATCCACCATGCTGTTTTGTCAACGTAGGCTTGCCGTATGATGAGGCTGAGCGCGTTGGACAGCCCAGAAACCCTCCTCGCGGCCTCGCCTGATGAAGTAAGGACGTAGTATTCACGGAGCCATGACTGCATCACAAATATTGTTCCGTTATTACTTGTCATCCCTAAGGCTCGACGAGATGCCTCCCACTTGAGCAAAGTTTGACGGCAAGATTAGTTGAATCTCCCTCTAATCAAATTATGGTAGGACGAGGAATTCCTGACTGGCTGCAACATATCGTTACTATTTTATCGGGCTGATTTGAGCCACAGGTTACGGCGCAGTACGTGCTCGACCAAATAGTCTTCTCCAATCATCAAAAAGTACATATTAATCGGGCTGTACAAAACTCACAGCTCCCCTCAAGTTCGCTTAAAGTCAACTAGGTATGGTGGGATGCTCGATCAAGACACTTCGACCTCCCCCCTGACCTTCTCAATAGAAGCAACATCGTCAATCTTGGCAATGTTCAAAAGCACCTGCCCCGCAACATCCAACGTCACAGTGTTGTCCCGTTGCACCACCATTTCCTCAATAGACACATCAGTAACCTCGCTCATCCTCCTAGCCACCTGATGTGCCGTCATGCCGGCCTCGTCGTGAAGTCTGACGTGAACAGTGTGCTTCTCTTCCCTCTCTTCACTCTTCTTCCTGGCCCACATGGGAGCCTTCAAGGTGGGGGCAATCTTGTGGCGGGGGTCGACCACGGCAACGTTGGCCACGAAAGCCTGGCCGCGGATGATGACAAGGTCGGCGGGCTCGTACTTGCACAGCCACGTTGTCTCGGTGAGCTGCTGGAGGAAGCGAACGCCGTAGGATTGAAGCTCGGATTCTTGTGAGTGGGAAAGTGGCTCGTGGGTCTCGAGAAAGACGAAGTTGGAGTTGGCCTCAGACTCGAAGCTCGAGCCCAGAGCTTCTGAGGCGAGTTCAATGTGGTTGCCGTTGAATGAGAAAGACATGGTGGAGGATGTGGGTTTGTTGTATGGGTAACAGTGGGTAAGGTAAGGTGTGAATCCTTCAGGATCGGAATGGGGAAAGTGACAATTCGATGGTGGTGAGTGACATTCAAAATCGAGGCTCCCTGGCCGGAAAACTGGGCCGGTTTAAATCCACTTCGAAGGTGTCTCTAAACGGGAGGCAGACGTCAACATTCGGGGTCGGTGTTCGGACCCTGGCAACGGTCTCAAAAACGAACGCCGACTGGGCAAGCCGGATATGTCTATGCAAGGCAATGATTGTCGCACGCAAGACAGTGAGATCACAAATGATGAGCTCAAAATTCCCGAGAGCTATTTCGTCGCACTCGCATCTGGGGACGCGATTGCGTGTGACGGCACGAAAAAAGTGAGACCTGGCGCTAAATTCCAGCAGATTTCACCGCAAACAAGGACACCCGCTACCGCCGTACTATGCATTGTCCGAATGGTGTTCGCCGAACGGTCTATTAAAAGATGAAAACGGGGCTTGGAGTTTAAATTTTGGGCGAATTCAGCCAATGCAGAAAGGTCCAGCCCGCCACGTGCGGCTTTCCTGAGGTTGACCGTGTGCGAGAGCCGCATCAGTAACTGGGCCATGTACTGAGGCTCCAAATCGCGGCGTAGGTCTGGATTACAGGGAGGCGGACCACATGCCTCATGTCTCATCAAACCCTCCCCGAACTTCAGCTCTATGGGCAACCACATGTAGGCGATGACAAGGATCACAGGCAACGACAGTGACGCTGATAGCAACATCATTCATGATTCATTACTCTCTCCGGTTTTGTATGTAGTATTGTATGTACATATTAGCGATCCTTTCTCTAAAGAAGAGTGACGTCCAGGGTAACTGTAGGCGCACCCTCAAAGCCCGCAGGCATGGAGTACGTAAAGTTCCAGAACTCAAAGTCGCGGATCATCGAGTCCGAACCACCGTATTCCCCGGCAAAGGACAGGGCATATGTCTCGTTGATGTTACCGGACACGCTCACGTTCAAGCCTTGGACGTCAGCCCAGCCGGCGACGGTCGGCTTCTTGATGAAGGTGCCGACCACGAAGCTGAAGATGGAGTCGGCCGTGCCGTTGGGGTACGTCAGGGTCAGCTTGTTGGCCTCGACCGCGACATCGAGGGCCATCTCGGTGGGGTAAAGCGAGATGAAGGAGATCTCGTTACCGGTGTTCCACTGGATTACGGCTGGGTTGAAGGATGCTTGGTTCTCGGAAGGACCACCGATCACATTCTCATTGAAGGACTCGGCGCCGATGGTGAGGTTCTCGGACAGCCAGCTGGTGATGTTGCGGGGAACGTAGTCGTAGGGAGGGTAGTAAGTCGATGCCGTAAAGAAGTGGTCGCCAGAGAAGGTCGTCAAGTTGGCGACCAGGCCCTCGGGAAGTAGAGACTGGTGGTAGTCTGCGAGGACGGCGAAGAGAGGGGCCCAGGCATAGTCTGCGGCGTGGGACATGACTTGAGGCTGTGCATTGTTAGTACTTGAGCGGTTCGAAGGGGTTGATCTCAACTTACAGCGGAAATGAGAGATGAATTCTCCTTGCCAATCAACGTCCAGAACCACAGGGCCATCAAACTGACATAGCGGTTCATGTCATATCCATAGGCACGATCCCAGGGACCAGCCATGTTCTTCATAGAAGGATTCCAGAGCTGTGCGACAGCCTTCCAAGTATCGGTGAGCATCTGCGGGCCCTTCTGGGTCATGATAGAATTCTCAGGGAGGTACTTGCTCCAAAGAATCAAACCAAACAGGGAAACACCAGTGTAAGTGCCTGAGTTGAACTCGGAAAGCGTGTTGGCGCGGTCGAAGAGGTCGATGATCTCCTGCGCATAGTTCTCGCCCGACTGAGTCATGTTGGCATCGCCAAGCTTACGGCCGGTGTAGCCAGAGACGAGAGCGCGCATGATAGCGGGGTTGCTGTACGCGGGGTAGAGGTTGTCGTCGTCAACGCCGCCAACGCGGTATTCATCGCCCTTGGTGGTGTTGTGCAGCGACGCGAGGATGAGGTCTTGGGTATCGTTGCTGAGGAGGTGGGGAAATTCCTCGAGGGCCATGATGAGAGTAGTGCCAACGAAGCCTCGCCAATTGGGGTCCCAGGAGTTGTAAATGCTGCCGGGGTAGTTCTCCGAGCCGACGTAGGGCTCTCCATCGTATTTCTGGTAGTCACCGTACCTAGAGCTTTGTCAATGGCTGATTTCGAGTCTGCAACGGGGTCGGGAGGGTAGCTTACCATTGCTCAGATTCGACCTTGAACTGCCCCGCAATGGTGTTGGTGATGATCTTCTCCGCCTCGGCAGCGTCGTCGCCATTGTTGCGGGCGAGAAGACCGAGCGCGTACCACACAGAACTACGTGTCTCGTGGCGGAGGGCAGAGGCGGACCCGAAGTCGTAGAGATAGCCAGCTGAACGGTCGTAGTACTGGTCCATCCATGCCATTGACTCATTCAAGAGACCCTGAGCATTGGTGGACAGGTTCGCGACGTACGAGGACGCAGTGGCTGTGCCAACGAGGGCAAGCAGCGCCGTTGCCTTTGACATGCTGGAGATGATCTTGAAAGAGCACGTGGGAGACCCAATCGATGCGACCTTGGAGTCCTGGGGAGGGAGGAGATCACGAACACCAGTTCATTGGAGGGGTACCATCTCCCTAATATACACACAGTCAAGATACAGCAGCGTCATGTCATGCCAAATTTCCCGCGGCCAAGACCTGCAATGCGGTGCAGTCCCGGGGCCAAGGACCAGATCGTCATCATTGTAGATTGCCGCAATCAAGAAGCCGGACACCCGCGTGACCTCACAAGACCGCAGTGGACGCGCACCCAAGACTTCTGCCAACCGGTAGAGGCCCTAGCTAACGGTGGCTGGGCCCGGTGTTGTTGACCAGGTTAGGTAAGAATGCGGAGGTGATAGCGGAATGGAGTCGATGGGACCCTTCGGACCCTGGTGGGCACGTTGGAAATAACTAGCCAGGCATGGCATGGCTAGCCACTGGCACGTTGCCATTGAACGGGAATAGGTGAGAAAGAAGCAACTCGGGACATCCCCGAGCGAAAGGACAGACAAAACGCGATAGCGATGCCGTGGCACCGTGGTCTAGGGCAAGGGTGAGCAAAAGTCGGGGGAGACTAAGACACAAGGATACCCCATGAACGTCACAACGGATGACTCGAGCACCCCTGCCCGTCGTCTGTTCTTCTCCGCAGTTCGACCTACAGGCGTGGTGCGGTTTGGGGTCCGATAGACGGATACCCTGCTCCGGGCCGGACTTCACCGGGTCTATCTGCCCTCTCTATCAACCGCGGCTTTTATCGTATCTGTTTCTTTTCGCGGGTGTGTGTTTTCCCCGTAGTTTTATCGGGGCCCGTAGCAATCGGAATGCGGCAAACATCCGCCTTTTTGTCGCCTCAACTAGGGTCCATGAGCTGAGGAACTAATGTTCGTCTTATGACCGCTATCAATTGTGGATTTGACAACGGGATCGGAGGGCCAGAACGCCGGATCGGGGCTTTTTCCGTGATTCGCGATGGATATATGTTTCTTTATGCGCCCACTCGCGCGATGAAGCTGGAGATGGCACGCGATCACGTACAATTGAGTGGATTATCGTCAACTTCAATCCGCGAATTTCATCATGGCCGAAGTAAAGGGACCGATCGACATCTCGTCGAGTTCTAAAAAGAGCATGGACGGGTCTGGAGAAAAGCATCTCGATGCCGACGAGATTCGTCTGGCGCAGATGGGTAAGTTGCATGCTCTCTCAAATTGACAGCACCCAAATTCTGACCATTCGGTACAGGCCACACTCAGGAATTGAAACGTCATTTCAGCACCCTCAGCCTCATCGGTCTCGCGTCAACGACAACCATCTCATGGACGGGTCTGGGGCTGGGCCTCATCACCGAGATCAATGCTGGTGGACCCGGTGCGGTTATCTACGGCTTCATTCTCGTAACGCTGCTGCAATGTTTCTTGGGCGCGTCCCTGGCAGAATTTGTGTCATCGTACCCTACTGAGGGTGGCATGTACCATTGGATTGCTGCTGTAGCGCCTAGGCGGATGACGGGCGTCTTGAGCTTCTTCACCGGATGGTTCAGTGTGCTTGGCTGTAAGTTCCGACCACCCCCTGAGACGCCATGATGTTTGCTAATCCGAGTTTTTCGTTCAGGGATTTTCACGACTGCATCGACAAACTTGATCTACGCTCAAGTCCTCATGGCGTTGATCGCGCTTTACCACGAGAATCTTGAAATCCAGGCCTGGCAGACTTTCATCGTCTACCAGGGCCTGAACCTCATCACCGCCGGCATTGTCATGTTCGGCAACAAGATCATCCCCGGCCTGAACAAGTTTTCCCTGTTCTATCTGCAGATTGGCTGGTTCGTGGTCATGGTTACAGTTGCTGCATGCGCGCCGACTCATCGCAACGCCGAGTTTGTGTTCAAGACCTGGATCAACAACACTGGCTGGGAGAACCAGGTGATTTGCTTCATCACAGGTTTGGTCAACCCTCTGTACAGTCTTGGCGGTCTCGACGGTGTGACGCACATCACGGAGGAGATGCCTAACGTGAGTTTCCCTGACATCTTACTGAATCTGCCTGCATACTGACGAGTTCCGAAGCCTTCTCGAAATGCGCCCTTGGCTATTGCGATCACTCTTGGAATTGCGTTTGTCACGGGGATCACCTACCTGATCACCCTCATGTTCTCCGTGCAGGACTTCGATGCTCTCTCCACAACCAACACTGGTCTTCCCCTTGCAGAGCTGTTCCGCCAGGTCACTCAGGGCGCCGGTGGAGCCTTTGGCCTGACTTTCATCCTCTTTGTCGCTCTCGGCCCCTGCGTCGTCAGCTCTCAGCTGAGCACTGGCCGTGTTTTCTGGGCCTTCTCCCGTGACGGAGCGATGCCTTTCTCAAGACTGTAAGCGAATTCTCATCATAAAGCTTTGAGCAGGTGTGCTGACTGAAGCGATAGTTGGTCAAGAGTCCACCCCAAGTGGCAGATCCCCCTGAACTCCCAGCTGGCCGTGACTGCCATCGTCGCTGCCCTGGGATGCCTTTACCTCGGCTCATCCACGGCTTTCAACTCCCTGCTTGGTACCGCGGTCACCATCAACAACATCTCCTACATGTTCCCCATCCTGACCAACTTGCTCACGAGAAGAAAGAACATGCACCGTGGAGTGTTCCACATGGGAGCTACTTGGGGACCCATCATCAACACTATCACGGTGTGCTGGCTTACTTTTGCCATCGTGTTCTTCTCATTCCCGTATGTCATGCCTGTTGAGCCTGCCAACATGAACTACACTTGCGTTGTCGTTGGTGGCTTGACTGTTCTCGTTGGCGCATGGTGGTTCAAGGCTGGGTCGAAGTACAGCGAGAAGATGCTTCAGGCCAAGGAGGAGTAAACTACGGAACGTTTAGACGATTTTGATTGTGCACCGGAAATTTCGAGTTTCTGCAACGATCCCCATGTCGTTTAATGGGATATTTAGTAATTAGCAAAAGGTGGCAGAGAAGCAGAGCCCCGAGTTGCAGGCTCTTTGCAGGAGGGCAGGAGGGTGGTACTGGCAGACACATGGCATGGATCATTGTAGTTAGCTTAGACCAAAGCCAATCTTTCCAAGCGAATCAATGCGCGATATGTCGTGCACTCGTGACGCATGCAACGAGCCCCTCTCCCCACAGGTCCACACAGCACCGGCTCTACGGAAGGCATGTCACGCCGGCTAGTGACCCAGAGCGTCCCAGATCTTCGGGACACTTCCTGGCCGCACTTTCCTTTCATTCCGATCTTTGGGTTTAAGCCGCGTGGGGGCTCTAACGGGTCTTTTCGAAATGAGCTACCGGTGATGTCGGAAAGGCAATGCCGGCACCGGGAAAAATTGCCGAAGTGTCTCTGACAGTTACACTTGGTGTTGAAGGTTCAATAGCACCTGAGGCCCCCAAGAATGTCTGATACAGAAGGGTTAATCACCTAGAAACTGGCTGCCCTAGACTTTGTCTCCTGCTCACCATTCTTTCCACCTCTCGATTGATACCCAAATTGTTGATTACGATTGTCGAACGACTTGAACAAGTCTTAGTAAAATTGCCGATATACTTACACCATGAGACTCATCATCAGACCCGATAGCAGATCTGCATCTGCCCATGTTGCCCATTACATCTTGGGTACGCCGTTTATCTTGCCAAGCTGTGTGATAGAATCGGCCTCGGACTAATGCCAAAAAGATCGCATCAGAACCTTCGACCCGACACCCGAGAAGCCTTTCGTATTGGGACTGCCAACCGGAAGCAGCCCCATACAGATCTATGAGGTCCTTGTCACAGAATACAAGGCCCGTCGTATCTCGTTCGAGAATGTCATCACCTTCAACATGGTAAGCCAAGACAAGCATGCTTTTGTGGCCCAATGACAAGTTCTGAACTAGACGTTGCAGGACGAATACGTTGGGCTTCCCCAGTCCCACCCCGAATCATACCACAGCTTCATGTTCCGTCACTTCTTTTCCCATGTTGACATCAAGCCCGAAAACGTGCATATCTTGAATGGTAACGCACCAGACTTGGACGCCGAGTGTGCTGCCTACGAAGACAAGATCAAGGCTGCTGGCGGCATTGATCTGTTTCTCGGCGGGGTTGGTCCCGATGGTCACATCGCCTTCAACGAGCCAGGATCAAGTCTTGCTTCGAGAACACGAGTGAAGACACTAGCCATGGATACGATCCGGGCCAACGCCCGGTTCTTCGGCGGAGACTTGCAGAAGGTTCCTCAGATGGCCTTGACTGTTGGCGTTCAAACTGTCATGGAGGTGTGTTCCCACTGAAACATGTCGGCATGAATCGAGTCAACTAACAGTGGTTCAAATAGGCCAGGGAGGTTGTCATCATTGTCAATGGTGCATCCAAGTCCATCGCTCTGCAAAAAGCAATCGAGGGCGGTGTCAACCACATGTGGACTCTGTCATGTCTACAATTGCACCCCTACTCCATGATCGTTGCAGACGAAGACGCGACACTAGAGCTGCAGGTCAAGACAGTCAAGTATTTCAAGAGCATTGAGAAGGTTGGACTCGGCAAGGGATTCGAGCAGAAGCTTCCCCTGAGACTCAGGACAGTGTCACTTGCCAGCCCCCCTCAAACGCCAGCAGACACGAAGCCGTTCTTGGACGACGATCACCTGGTTGAGTTGACACCAGACAGCATGTCTTCTCGCATTTCACCTTGGCCCGTTATTTGAAGATCTGTACAGAAAAGATTTTGAAATTTGACGAAGAATGGGTTTTGGTACGGTAAAGGGTTATGGCAATAGATTTCATGGATTGCAAATGTCACGTCGAGAAAGTATAAAGCATGGAAACTTTCTGTTATTGGATGTTCCAGAAGTGAAGGCTAGCCTCCTTGGTTTTCGTATGACCATAATTCGTAACCTGCCTGCAGACTTGCTTGGTCGAAGATGTACCAAGAGTTGTCCAGGTTCTGTATTTCCTGCTCGAACATCTCTGCGTCACCCGAAGCAGGGGTGTGCAGCCCTTGAAGCTTTTCTTCAAGCCGTGTGGCTAAGATGCCTCTGAGACTTGGTTTTGGCTCATGCATCTCTTTCAACTTCTGCAGGTGAACCCCAACGTTTTCCAGATCTGCGTCGCAACCTTTAGTTGAAGATTCAATGAACAGGCTGCAGACAACTTACCATCGGGTTCTCCCACACCACCATCCACACCCTGGAGCACGATAAGACATGCCCAAGTGATCATCACCAGGTCCCAATTAGACCAAATAGCCGAGTCAAGAATTTGTAGCTTGACGGCCGCCCGTGCCGAAACCAGAAGCTCATGTTGCTCTTTCGGTGTGGTGTTGGAAAACAAGTTGCACCCCCTCGCAGGGTGATAGATGGACAAAACCAGCAGACGGTGGAGGATGTACTGCCTGAACACGAGCTTCTTCTCATGCTCCGACTCAAACTCCCTATCGCTAAACTCCACAAGCCAGTCATCCAGCTGACGTGCCCAATCGCGTATCACCGCCCCATCGACACCGCTGAACGAAACGGTCGAATCAGGCGTTGTGCTGGGCTCGCCAGCAAAGCATGACCAGATAGTCGGTAACCCCCGCCCAGTGAATGCGTCAAGCCCGTGTGCATCATCCTAGATAGCCGGTACAGCTGATCTTGCATGGCGATCTTGAGCCGAGGCAGCGGCGCCTCGATGGGAATTACAGGGCACGAGAGGTGGATCGAGGCGTGCTCGAGATCCACGATCTAGCATGAGGTTAGCAGGGATAAAGAATACTTCCGATCATAGGAGACTCGTACCTGCAGACCAGAGAACAGACGCCGCCACTCACGGGACCTTTCGTCGACGTTAGAGGGGCAATGTTCCAGTATCAATCGATACGCAACGGAGATCCAGAGCCCCGTCTCCTTGACTACGGCTTCCCGAAGGAGACCGGCCAGTATAATACCAAGAACGGTCTGAAAAGCCCATTCCTCCGCTGATGCGGGGTCGTCTGGTGGTTGGCCGATTTCGCTATTGGGGATGCAGAGTTGTGAGATAGCACTGCACAACACGGTGAAGTAGTCGGGTGCTAGTACGGCAACATCTGGCGAACCTCGTATGCTTGAACAATAAAGCATTGATGCCAGCATGAGTGGCCTAGGGGATGAGAATGTCTGTTTGCTTGGGAGAAAGTGCAGCCCCGGCATGCTCTCATGAAATCTACATCACATCAGCCAGACAGGCCTTGCCTTAAGAAAGACGTACTCACGAAAGCCACAGCCTCTTGATCATATGTTTCTCCCATATGTTGAAGCTGACTTTCGAAGGGCATGTCCTTCGAAGGACAGCAACAGCATTCCATAGAGCGCTGAGCCCCGCATCCCCGGGACTTTCGAGCTCAACATCAGGCAAATTAGGCGAAGCTGGCGACTCGACCTCGTCAAGACTGCCAAGGCCAGACAATCCGCAGTGGTCCTCAAGACGCTTCAATCTCAAGAGGACAGATTTATTGAAAGAAGAACTTTGCTCATTACTGTGGAGAATTGAAGCCAATGACAGACTTTCACGATGGGACGCGGACTAGGCAAATGCCGCGTCAGAAACGATCAAGAAGGGCCAGGAGCGAGAACACATACATTGGCTCTGGGTACAAACACGCATGGAACACCGGCGCGTAAACATCTTCGACATGTCGGCCCGTTGTCGAGTCTGCACTTCATCTTCTGTCTTCTGCAATTGACTGCGTAGGCAGTGGTCAGCCTCCACAGCCACGCATCAGACGCACACTGGTGGGCTTACCGCATGCCTTCCGGGCCTTGGACGGGCCCGCATCATCAGGCCCATCCACCGAAGCTCCGTCTCTCGCGTGTTGCAGAGACATGGTTGACAACTGACAAGCTTTTCGGAACGTTTCTCTAAACAGATCCACTTTGCGTGCTCAAAGCTTCCGGTGTTTGTAGAGTGCTCTGCCCGGTTGCAATCAACTGTTGTGCTGTATTCAGCGGAGGACCGGTGAAACAGATGATGTGGGATCGGGGGTTGAGACTCAGGTTCGCCGGTTGAGCCGGGGTGGCCGGAATTTATGAGGAAGCTGGACGCTAGCGATGTTCAGCGAGCCTGGACTGGGCCCCAGATAGGCGACACAGTTGTCATTGGAGGGAAGTGAGGGGGAAATTTGACCGATCCACCGGTTCCACCCGGTCCGGGTTTGCCGGGTAGTGATCCTTGAGCCACCCGACGGCCATGTTGAACAAGATGGTTGTGACGCGAAAGACGGGATTCCGAATCTGCATGCGAGTTACTGATTATCTGGCGAGTACGCCAGTTTCTGGCGTCCCTAGTTACATACTTGATCGAGTAGTCTGCTGAATGTTGGGATGCGGTACCCATGAACCTGGCTTCTGTCCCGACACACTTGTTATCGAAGATATGTTGGTGGGTGCTGGTGCTCCAATGTCTTCCAACAGCCTCAAGGAGGTCCGGAGATCGGATTTGATATCTGAGGCTCAAAAAATCGCCAAAGAATTCGAGTTCCCTGCGGAAGATGTTCGTCGTGCAACTACCCACTTCTTGAAGCAGCTTAGTAAGTCCTTCAACCACCCCCGGCCAGGACTGGTCATTACTCGAGCAAGATCAACTAACACGAATCAGATGAGGGCTTTCAGAAGGATGGCACATCAATGTGCCAGATCCCGTCGTATGTCACCAAGCTTCCAAACGGCTCTGAAAAGGGCGTCTGCTTGGCCATCGACTTAGGAGGGACCAACTTGAGAGTATGCTCAGTCGAGCTGCATGGAGACTCAACTTACTCTCTCACCCAGTCAAAGGTGACTATCCCGCGTCATCTTATGTTGGCACCAACATATAAGGATCTGTTCAGATTCATAGCGCTGCAAACCAAAGCCTTCATGGAGAAGCATCATGCATCGGACCTCGAGAGTTGGGAAACTCTCGTGAAGGACGGTGGTCTCACGGAGGAGCTGAGACGCTCGCATTCCAAGAGTCTGGGATTTACTTTCAGCTTCACTTTCGACCAGCACGCACTCAACAAAGGCGAGTTGCTGTACTGGACAAAGTCTTTCGACATACCCGATGCAGTTGGGCGGGATCCCTGCGCCATGCTCCAAGAAGCACTCGACGAGCAAGAACTTCCATTACTGGTAACTGCGCTTGCAAACGACACTGTTGGAACATTGGCAGCGCGTGCTTATACCTCTCCGGGGAGGTCAAGTACTGTCGTTGGCGCCATCTTCGGAACAGGCACAAATGGGGCGTACATGGAACGCCTCTCTCGAATTACGAAGCTGCACTCTCGCCAAGGAACCTCACAACACGAACCTGACGCAATGATGGCTCTGAATACGGAGTGGGGTGGATTTGACAACAAGCTGGAAGTGTTGCCGACAACAAGATTCGACCGAGAACTTGACCAGGTATCAGTCAACCCAGACGATCAACATTTCGAAAAGCGCATATCCGGCATGTATCTCGGCGAGCTGCTGAGGCGGATACTGGTCCACCTTCTCAATTCACACAAAGATGCCTTCGACATGGAAATAGCACCCGAGTCTGCTGTTCATGTTGCCGACAGCATCGACAGCTCGCTGCTATCTGCAGTTGTGAAGGACTCAACCGAGAGCTTGGAGATTGCACGTGAACAGATCTCAACAATACTCTGCGCCACCAATGTATCGACTTCAGATGCACGAGCTATCAGGATTCTCTCCGAGGCAATTGGACTTCGCGCCGCGAGACTGTCATCGGTGGCCATCGCGGGTGTTGCGCTGCAGTCCGGAAGGCTCGCCTCGAAGGCGACTATCAAAACAACTGCGGCACCGTGGGGTATGGGTATTCATATCTTGGCGCCTTTGTTTTACGGCATGAGAAGTGCCTGGAAGGTGCTAGCCAAGTGGCTACGAATTAAAGTTCATATCAAGTTTCCCGCCAAAGACTCGTCACCGACGTTCCGAGAGCCAGAGCTCGGAGCAGGTGCAATCTCGAACAACGCGGAAGAAGGCGTCATTGACATTGGCGTCGATGGGTTTCTAATCGAGCATTTCCCAAACTTCGAGGGAAACATCAGAGAAGCTCTGCGGGAAGTACCTGAGATTCGCGGTGAAGTCAAAATCGGCATCGCAAGAGATGGCAGTGGTGTTGGCGCTGCATTAATCGCATGGGCGGCAAGGACATGATCATTTTGGGACTTGGTGAATGAAAATAACCAACTAATTTTAGGTGCTAGGTAATAGAAACATTCACCTGAAATCCCGCCGCTTCCACAGCTCACATTCTGAGAGATGATTCACTGCTTCACACAGTTGCCAAACCTTGACTATTTAACTAGTGAACCGTGAACATGATCCATTCCCTGAGGCTTTCACCCTCAATACTTTGCAATGCAACATAAGAACACAGCCACATCAATTCCAATAAGTCTACCGTCGACTGTTACGTAACTATTGAAATCGACCGGTCATGCGTTTCCGATCCTGGGCGGCTGTTGTGGTCATCTCGACATTCGCACACCTCTCTTCGGCGCACATGATGATGTCTAATCCACCACCCTTGAAAGCCAAGACCAACCCAAACACCGCCGAAGGAAATGTCGACTACAGCTACACAAACCCTCTATCATCGAGCGGATCCGATTATCCTTGTAAGGGCCACTTGAGCGTGCTGGGCACCTCAGAAGCAGATCCCGTCGCTACCTGGAACGCTGGCGAGGACCACACGATCACTCTTTCAGGCCATACCACCCACAATGGCGGTTCATGCCAGGTTTCTATGCCTGTGGATAGCGGCAACACCTTCAAAGTCCTTCGAAGCGTCATTGGTGGCTGCCCCGCCGGGGATGGCTACCAGATTTCATTCACCCTGCCTGACGATACTCCCTCATCCGATCAAGCCATCCTGGCCTGGTCATGGTTCAACAATTTGGGCAACAGAGAGATGTACATGAATTGCGCTGTCATCAAAATTGGGAACGGTGGCAGCGGCAACAACTTTGGCTCCCAACCAGACATCTTCCGCGCCAATGTCGGCAACGGATGCAGAACCGTCGACAACGCAGACGTGATGATCCCGAATCCCGGATCCAGCGTCGAGCTTGCCAGCTCCAACGCAGTTCCGCCGACGGGCGATTGCGGATCTGGCCCTGGTGCTCAAGCACCGGGGGGATCTGACTCTAATTCTGGCCCAGGCTCAAGCTCAGAGTGTGGTTCTGGGCAGGTTTCTGGGGTTGGTGAAGAAGGGGATGGTGAGGACGGGAAGCTGTACAAACCTGGCAACGATTGGCCACAGGGGTTCAATTGCAACAACGGGAGAACAGTTGCAGTGGGCCCTCGGCAAGCAGCTCTCTTATTTGGGGGTCTGATCGTCGCCCTGGGCTTCCATCCAGCGCTACGACTGTTACGGGGTTAGCTTCATGTGAGAGCAAAGAAGGGTCTCTGAATTACTGGTGAAATGCAGCTTCCATAGTAACAAAAATGCATCAGTGAATATCATTCTGTGAGTTTCACCTTTTAAGCTTCACTCTCGTTGGCTGGTCTTTGCCGCAATGCGATGTTCATGATGGGAGAACGGGATCAGTATTACAAACGGCTGACATCATCATGCACCAGTCTCTCGTGTTTTGGTCTTTACGGGGCAGGCTCCGACGCCGCAAACCAATACTCTTCCAACAGTCACGTGGCTCCGTGCCATTCGCCCAGGCTGCGCACTCATTTCCTCGCGCCATGGCTGTGTTTACAGAATATACTTCAAGCCCAGCAACAGTTGCTTTCGCGGCGTGAATGAGCAACGACGTATACACCCTCTAAAAGACATGCAACCCTTGCGTCCGCTACTGCCGGCGCAAGAGAGTGCCGTCGAACCAGCAAAAATCGATAATCTCCCTAGGAAAAGACCTCGGCCGGTGCAAGCTGCCTGCAACGCATGCCGTAAGCGCAAGTCAAGGGTACGTTGTCTCTGAAGTCTGGAAAGTGCGACGGAATGCTCATATAACCTGCAGTGTACTGGAGAGAGGCCCACGTGCAGTGTGTGTCTTTACCGGCGCAGCTCCTGTGAATACACCACGCGACCTGGTGAATGTCGACAGCAGGCCACCAGTCGGAAACACAATGAAGTGCAAGGTCGAGCGACGATCCACGAGCAAGTTTTAGCACTGCTGAAAAACTTACCGGAAGAGGCTGCCCAGGATGTCTTCCAGAGGATCAGGTCCGGGGCCGATGCCGCGACGATTGTGAACCATGTCGAGGCTGGAGATCTGTTGCTTCAGATGGCTGTTGCACCCGAAACACGCCTACGATACGACTTCCCCTACCGTTCCGAAATGCCTGAGATTTACATCCAAAACAATCCTTATTTGAATTCGTTCATCTACGAAGCGGCATCACTTTACTCTGCACATGGGCAAGGAAGACCTTCGCCTGCCACCGCCAGTGGATCGCAGGAACTCCAAAGTGTCTACACCAAACCGTTTCGCGCTGCACAAGTTATCGAGCCCCGCCTGTCCGACGCGAAGATATCATGGTGGACTAACGTGTGTGATGACGATTCACTCATGCGAGACCTCCTCCGGGCCTTGTCCAGGTGCGAATATCAATTTTCTGCGGCGTTTCAGAAAGACCTGTTCCTCGAAGACTTGGTCGCACAAAAGCAAGACTTTTGCTCCTCACTACTTGTCAATATAACGCTTGCATATGCCTGTGTATGTTGTTTATGGCCTTGCAGCCGACGCGACTAACTAAGTAGGCATAGGTCTGCTATCAACAGTTTTCCAATCGCGTCGAGTATTGGAACCCCAATACGCTTGGGTACCGCTTTCTTGCAGAAGCCAAGCGTCTCTGGGAACTGCAGGCCTCTGAGCCACGGGTGACCACCATACAAGCTGGCGTCCTTTTCAGCGTTTTCCACAACCTGTGCGGTCTAGATGAGCTTGGTCAGCCTTACAGAGTTCACAGCGTGAATTTGGCACGCAGGCTGCGTCTCTTCTCTTAAAACTCATGTGGAAATAATGACTCGAAACGGAAAGGCTGGGCGTACACCGCCTGGGCTCTCTATAACTGGGAAACGTAAGTGCACTAACTCAAGGTTATGTGATAGCATCTAATTGTTACAGGCTGGTTGCATTTTCTTTCATGATACCACCTTTAGTCACAGAGCCTCCGGACTGGCCATTGCCTGACCCGGCAAAAGAGGGTGGGTGGTATGGCGAAATCTGGCTTCAGTACCCACTGGTTCCAGACCTCCAACTGACTCATTTTGGTCACATTTTTCGAACGAGGGCCAAGTTTAGAGTCATCATGAATGAGTACTGCGACGCAGCATTTTCTCCGAATGGAGTCATTAGTCTCGATAAAGCCAATAAGCTTCATGAGAAATTGAGAAGGTGGTATAGTGACATGCCAGAGCCACTTAAGCCCAAGACAATTACCCTCCCAGGTCACTTCCAGCTGCAGTAAGTGTCTAGCCCGGGGCAAAGATTATGCTTCGTCACCCATAGTCATCAACGTACGGAACGAGCGGACCTTTTAATAATCGTTCATCGCAGCATATACTACTACCATTTGCTGCTTATGATCTACGAACCTTTGCTCGCCGCCAGTAAAGGTCTCGACCCGACACTACAAAAAGTCGTCGCCGACGCAAAGAAATACCTCCAAACCTTGATCCGCCTCTACTATCTCCGGCACGGCTACGAAGCTATGGACCTATTTCTCGTGATACCCCTCATGCTCACCGGATACGACTGCATTAACGCGATATTGGAAGAGAAGTCTGAGCATCAGATCGAAATCCTGCGGTCTGCGCTGATTCTAGTTGCGAAAGGGCTGCAGAATCAGCGTCGGAATCACTACTTGGCTGAAGCGCTGTTTCGAGTTATCAGGGGACGGATGCGTCCACAAGAAGTGGCCCTTTTGAGAAGTTCGATGACGTTTGACGACGAGCAAGAGATGGAGAAGCACGACATGGTGCAGGCTGTGCGCAGTCACTGGCCAGTCAGCATTGTAAAGAAGCAGGAGGAAGTTGATGATCACATTCTGACCCATCTCGTTGAGAGTTACGGGTCGTTAAATTTGGAGGAGACTGCACAGTGATGGAGCCTAGGCGTGGCTCGAGTTGCAGGTATTCGTTCCAGTTTGAAAGTGTACAGCGTTTTACTGTAGGAGATTTGTCATGAAAGCCCAGCCAGATGTCTAAGTTTATCGCAATGTATATCCCAAATCTCTCCGGAGTTGAAGACGCACAGATTGTGTTGGGACAGCTGAACCAATGTTTAACTGAGATGACGGAAGACCGCAGACCACTTATTTGTTACCTATGTTATTAGGGTTCTCTCTATTTATGTCCATATTTAGGTTGCCTATGCATCGGAGGGCCGGGCAGTAGCATCAGAATCTCAAAAACAGTTTCAAACTCAAAAGCAGCGATTGCAACATCGCACCTTCATTGAATAATTGGACAAAACATTAAAAAGTGAGGTCGAGCCCGGGTTCGAACCGGGGTTGCCGGAAATTCTGATACGATCAAAATCCGGAGTGATAACCACTACACTACACAACCGAGTGGTTCATGCCCCGACAAGCGCTAAGCATGTATATGTATGGCCCACTTCTGAGCCCAACACGACCACGTCATGAGTCACCGTTCCATTCCGCTGTCCACGGCAAATTTGTGTCTGGCTTTTTATTTTGCATATTAAAGAAAACCCCCCTTGCTGATTTCGTGTTATAGACCATCATCCGCTTTCTGTGGGTTCACAGACGATGCGCAGTACATCGTGGTGGTGAGAGCCCACCATTTCGATTTTCATAACTGAAATCTCTGAGCCATTTCCCGGGAGATGTCCCGCCTAAAATTACAGCGGTTCCCCGTCAGTTCGTCTAAATTTGGCGCTGGTGTTGTAACCCCTCCACTGTTGCAGTCGCCTCTGATCACTGAAGGATGAACAAGCTTCTCCGCAAACTTCCCCGCGATTTGATGCCTCCCTTTCTCGGCGTTGATGCCGATCCTACACACCACGACTGCTGAAATCGGCATCACACATTCAAGTTCTTCCGGCCCGCTACCTATCCCGGCTCCGGTCATGGCTTCAACTGGCCGCGTTGATCCGAGCAACTACTTTAAAGACCTGTTCGGGACCTTTTGGCTGCTTAATAAAGTGATATGTCACGCTCCGGCTCGTCTCTCAAGCTTTCCCTCTGAATTTCCACCATTCACGGCTTGATCCTCCTGCCACTGTCGCATCGCTACAACTGAGATGAAGGTAACTGCTCAGATAACACTGTGTATTGTTACATGTCTTCAATGCTGACAGTATGAAACCAAAGTTGGCATCCATCCTCACCTTGTCTCTGGCAGGCCTCCTGACCCCGCCATGCCTCGCAACAGTGGCCGACATACCAGGAGCATTCGGGCCAGTCTACCCGCTCACCCCAACACCCGCAGGTGACATCTCCAAGTTTCTGAAGAGCCGTCCAAGCGACTTTGTGCATCCCGGGATCTGGCACACCCATGAAGACCTCGAGCGTATCCGGAATGGTGTACTTGAGGGCAAAGATCCATGGAAGTCCACCTTTGATGTATTCAGCAACGACACCTACAGCCAGGCCACCTACCAGATGAAAGGAACCAAGGCGGTACTCTCGCGCGGAAGCATCAGCAATCACAGCAGCTTCACCTCTGATTCTCGTGCGGCATGGCAGAACGCGCTGATGTGGTACATCACCCGCGACGAGGCGCACTGGAACCGCAGCACCACGATCCTAGACAGCTGGGGCTCTACGCTTGTCAATATCATTGGTACGGATCGATCTCTTCTGATTGGTTTAGAGGGCGACCTGTTCGTGAATGCGGCAGAGATCATGCGCTGGGAAGGCAACTGGACTGAGGCCGGGGCTAAGTGGCAAGGCGGCTCGGGGTTCAGCACCCAGTTGTACTGGCTCTTCTCGCGGCAGTCTGTAGCCATTGGGCAGGCTAACTACGGGATGGCGAGTATCAAGGCTTTACTTAGCTTCGCAGTGTACCTGGACGACGTTACGCTCTATAATTATGCCCTCAACGAGTACCTGAACAACCCTTGCGCGGGCTTGTACTCCATGTTCGACCAGAAGACCGGACAATCATCCGAGTCAGGTCGTGATCAGAGTACGTGCCCCAGACATCTTGGTCAGGACGATTTGAACGACTGACGTGTCCTAGGCCACACCATGACAGGCATTGGTTGGGCCGCCACAGCTGCCCGAGTTGCGCAAAGTCAGGGATCGGACTTGTACAGTCAAGGTGACAACCTGATCCTCAAAGGAGCCGAGTACACGGCAAAGTTCAACATGAATGAGACGGTGGAGTACGACCCAAAGTGGTTCCGCTGCGAGGCGGTCCTTGTCGGCGGCCCTTGGGCTGCCATCTCACAGGAGAAGCGGGGTGTCACAGCGGACAACCCAATGTGGGACATTGTCTATTACCAGTACGTGGTCAAGAGAGGACTGAAGGCGCCGTGGACGACGAAGGCGAAGCAGACAGTAGGACCTGAGGGGCCGTTGAGCCGAGTTGATCATCCGAGCTGGGGCGGCTTGATCTGGGCTTATTGAAAGAAATTCATGATGTACATACAATATAAGGACTGCACAATTATTAGCAGCTTGTCTGAAAATAAGATCCTTCTTCCCGCATTCATACCTCATGAAGCCAATATCTTCGGCGAGAAAGAAATCTCGGGTACTTAAATTGATAGTGGTACACAAGACTTTCACTAATCATCAAAACGAAGCTTTACCCCGGCATATTTCTCACATTTTGCTGAAGACAACACTGTAAGGTGGTACCAATCATCCTTGCAAGGTTTGTTGATTGAATATGTACGGATGGGATCAGGCGTGCACTCCTGATAATCCAACTAAAAGCTATGAGACAAGGAATAAGGTAAAGAAAATGATGTGAATGAGTGAATGGAAAATAAGCCATCCACAACCAACTCATATGCCACAGAATGAACGTTCATCCCTACTCGCGTCTGTAGAGAAGAGTTCCGAATCCAAGTTGATCATAGCCACCGCTGTTCGGGCCATAGTCACCACCGCCACCCTCAGCACCGCCGGCGCCCTCGTTGACGAGGTCGCGCATCTGTCCGCTCCACGAGGCGTTCAAACCTTTGATAGAGTCGTAATGGGCATAGATGAGCTCCCAGATGGGTCGAAGACCGCCGCGGCCGGCTTCACTAATGACCGTAGCCGTCCCGTGGCTATTTGTGAAATTTGCGAAGGGGACATCGTATCCGAGGTTGTACTTGGCCACGTACTCCGCACTAGGTTCGTGTTAGCCAGCTTCAACTTCGATACAAACGTCAAAACCTACCCTGCAAGGATCCTGTTGTCGAGGTATCCGAATAAGTCATCTCCCTGGTTGTACGACTGCTGGGCAAAGACGCCAAGGAACGCGAAGTCGAGCAGAGCGTGTCCCTGGTCTCTGCCGGCCTCCTGTCCCTGACCCAAGGGCTTCTTCGAGCCAGCTTCCTCGTGAATCTTCCAGATAGCGTTCTCGATCTGGCCGTTGCCAGCCCCGTTCTTGAAGTAGTCGACCGCCTCGTTGTACATGGTGGCGTTGTCCGAGAGGATTCCGATGGCCTGCATGGTACACATGTTGGCCAAGTCCCAGTTCGCCCAGTAGTGATCGATCGCGGCGCCGTTGTGTCTGACAAAGAAGTCGTGGTTCATCGGGTAGAACACGTTGGTCAACATGCTGGACAGAGCATCCAAGCCCTTCCATCCGCTCCAGTCGCGGAGAAGCTCACCCGCGTTGGCGAGTTGGTAACCGTAGATGCCACTCGCAAGGAACTTGTCCGAGGAGCCCCAGATGCGGAGCAAAGTGCTGCTCCAGGCGTCAAGAATACGGCCGGCAGCCTCGGCGTGAGTCTCGTTGCCGCTGATCTTCCAGTGGACGGCATTGGCGTAAGCGGCGGCCGCATCGCGGAAGAGGAGAGAATAGTTCTCCGTGCAGTCGCTGCCGGAGCCGCGGCAGAGCGTCTCCACCGGCCGAGGGGTGTAGCCGGCGACGGCGCGTACGGCGAGCTTGTCCCAGCCGGTTGTCCATGGCGCGCGGTTGGCTTTCAGGAAGCCGTTGATGCGTTCAAAGTCTTTGGCAGTGTGGAGGAGACCCGGGTGAGCGAAGGCTTTCTGAGCGTTGACATCGCGAGTGACACATGCACTCGCCAGCGAGGCCAGGGCGAGGGCCCAAGATAGGAAAGTGAGGTGAATGTTGAACCTCATCTTGCCGGATGACAGGGGTAAACTGTGGGGCTCAACGACCTGAACGACTTGTGGTGTTGAAGTCGCTCATTACCAAAATGGAAGACGAAGAAAGAAGACCTTTATCTATCCTCAGTCCCTTTCGGGCATCTAATTCCACGCTCTTTCTCGAAAAATGAGAAATGATGGAGATATCGTAAACGCCCCGCCCGGGACTTTTCCCGCCCTGTTCGGTCGGCAGACAATTTCCATGGTGAAGCAGAGTACCGGATGGTTTTCGCATCTCAGTTGAAGAAAACCATGGGAATTTTGATTGTTTCCCTACTAGGCCGTGAAAGTCTGTCGCATCTGAGATTTAAGGGGTGTGTCAGCTGAAGGCAAGGTTTAGGAGGTGGGCCGGGGTAAGGTCCCACTGCCGATCCCGTTCGGCCCTCCTGAACTTCATTTAACACCGGAGCCGGCCCCGGGCAATGGCCCGGTGTGTGGAAAGCTTGACTGTTCTTGAGTGATTGTTTTCTGGTGCTTTCCGAAGAAAACACGACTTCACGCCCAAGGAAATGAGATCGCTGTCCTCGACGAATAGAAAATGATCGTCAGTTCTAGCTAACAACGTGTTGTTCATGAAGGTGTGGCTCTGTACAGGAGTTCTCAGGTCGCAATATTTGAATACGTTGACGATGACACGAAATGCCCATGGGACTTCAACACAGTTCACCGACGGAACGTTGGTTTTGTTCACGCCATGTTGTCGTCCTTTACTTACGTACGATCATCCCATCTTCTTTTTCTCATTTTAGCTAAAGGAAAACACGAGGTCAGATACTAAGTGACCTGCCTATCCACGGATACCAATTTGTTTGTGACTGCTCTGCTGAATGCTCTGTTGCACCCAGTCAATTCAGCCACAAGATGATTTCAGTCTAAGCAAATGCCTCCGAATGATATCGCCGCGATGTTTGGATTGGCGGTAGTAACTATCATCCCACGATACACAGGCTGGTTAGCGCATATTGAGTCTAACAGTCTAACCGGCGCATGCTTCTAAAAGAGCCATCGAGTCAGCGCCAGTGCACAGCCACCTCCACGAAGACAGCCATGAGGTGCCATTGCTACTTGCCTCTCACCTGCCCATTTTTAGCCTTTCTAAACTGGTTCGAGGCAAGCTCGTCCCAAGTTTAGTGAGGGAAGGCCGGCAATTGCCCTTGTTTATCAATGCCTTTGGGGTACGTATTGCCTACTGCGCCTGAGACAGCCTACTGGCAGACGTCATCTGAGCGTCCTGTCGCGTCTGAATCCAGTGCCAGCGCATCAACAAGACTGGTTGATCAGATCTCATCGACATGCAGCGCAACCTCATCTTTTCCTAGGGTCTCAGTGCATCTGCTTCATCCTCAGTTCCTCAGCTTCATCATATCTCTTGTGAGCAGCGTCTCATGGGCTCCGTTGCTGCTGCCAAGCGCTTGCTCGCTCGCAACCCCCTAAACAGATTCCTCCCGCCGCTCAACTTCATCACTCTTCACTATGCATACTTCATTGTCGTCTGTCTCTTATCGTCGGTCATCTTCTGGGCCTCATCCGATGCCGAGTTCAAGGTGAGCTACACCGACAGCCTCTTCCTCGTGGTATCTGCCATGACCGAAGCTGGCCTCAATACCGTCAACCTCAGCCAATTGACGACATGGCAACAAACAATTCTGTTCCTTCTGCTGCTTCTGGGAAGCACGATATGGGTTTCCATTTGGACTATCTTGGCACGCAAGCACGTTTTTGAGAAACGCTTCGATGAAATCGTCCGAGCAGAGCGCGCCCGCAAACTCAGCCGCCAAGGCAGCACGATATCTCTGGCATTGCCACGGCTGCCATTGACTCTGCCAAAGCTCCAGCTCGCACTTTCTTTCGGAAAGGCCCAGACTGTACCGCCTCCAGATCAGCCTTTCAAAGGGACTGGAAGCCGAATTCCAGAGACGCACCCTCCTCCAGATTATCAGGACTCAGACACCACCGAAGGTCCGCCGCAGTTCCGACGGGCCATGTCGACGCCAGACGTGAACACGAGAGACAAGAACACGCCCAAGGATGTTGAAGATGTTGCAGACTCCCAAAACCCAGGTCATATCACGTTTGACGACACACCACACCCAAATGCCACGCAGGCCACCTCGACTGGTGTTTCTGTGCAAGGCGATGGAGTGGCCCTCCCATCAAGGAGACCTGCCAAGGCACCCACAGACTCGGCCGATATCGACCTCGACGCTCGGCACTTCCTGAAGCACCGTTCAGCTAGTCGCAACGGTCAATTCCACGACCTCAGCAGCGCAGAGCGTGATCATCTGGGCGGCTGCGAGTACCGTGCTCTCAAGGTTCTTGCCACCATCGTGCCCACCTATTTCTTCATGTGGCAATTTTTGACTTCCCTTGCCCTCGGAGCCTGGATGAACAATTACATGCCCAATACGGCAAGAGCCAATGGTATCAACCCATGGTGGCTTGGCATTTTCAACGCCGTCTCGGCCTTCAACAACTCGGGCATGTCGCTCCTGGACGCGAACATGATTCCCTTTCAAGAGGCATACTATGTCTTGATTACGATGGGATTGTTGATTCTGGCTGGAAACACCGCATACCCGCTATTCCTCCGTCTTATTATCTGGGGTATGCTTCGGATCCTGAATCTTGCGACGCCGCAAGAGGCCTTTGTCGACCTTAAGGCCACTTTGGAATTTATCCTGAAATACCCTCGTCGGGTTTACACAAATCTCTTCCCATCCAGAGCGTCTTGGTGGCTGTTTTTCATGCTTCTATGGCTTAACTCTGTGGACTGGGTTGCCTTTGAGCTTCTCAACATTGGCAACTCAGTTATCGAGAAGATTCCGACCGGGTCCCGTATCCTTGATGGATTGTTCCAAGCCTTAGGTAAGCCTGACCATCTTCAGACAGCTCAGTTCAAGATGTCGAGAGACATGAACTAACCATGTCATTAGCCGTTCGGTCTGGTGGCTTCTACGTCGTACCCATATCGGGGCTTTTCATTGGACTCCAACTACTCTATGTCATCATGATGTATATCTCCGTTTATCCCGTGGTAATTACCATGCGTCACTCCAACGTTTACGAGGAGCGGTCACTCGGCATCTACAGTGACGATATGGAATCGACTTCAGAGCCCGACCCAGAGGCAGGTGTACCGCTACTACCCATGGGAAGCCGTCCGCCAACTTTAGCCCGCACCACTAGCTTCGGTGCAGCATCTGCCCACCCTTCAGTTCTAGCTCGCCGGCTGAGTCGCTCTGGACCGGTATCTGATGCGCGACGTGCTTTCAAGAGCACCTTCATGAGCTTCCATGGTGTTGGTGTTGCACCTCCAAAACCTGGGGCACCTGGCATCCCGGGGCCTGATCAGCCCAGACCGGAGAGTCGCATCAGTTTCATCAGTCAGCAAGTCCGTGGACAGCTCGCACATGACCTTTGGTGGTTGGTTCTGGCGACCTTGATCATCACAATCATTGAAACATCCAAGTTTATCAAGGATCCCGTCACATTCTCCGTTTTCAACATCATCTTTGAGGTTGTGTCGGCCTATGGTTGCGTCGGAATTTCAGTGGGTCTCCCGACTGACGCATTCAGCTTTTGCGGCGCATGGCACACGGGTAGCAAGCTTATACTGTGTCTTGTGATGCTTCGTGGCAGGCATCGAGGGCTGCCGGTTGCACTTGACCATGCAGTGCGGCTCCCAGGTCGTCAGCTTCACCGAGACGAGGAGGAGGACCACCAGATTAGGAGGAGCAGGACGATTGAGATTGAGAGATAGAGCGACTTTACCAGAAAGATGACGTATGATTAGAACATGAACCTACAGTATCAAAGACTTTGCATGAATCAACTTGATAGCTGAGAAGCTCCACATATGATGATAAAAATGATAATGATGATGCGAGAACACTGTGCACATCTACCGAAACGACAGGAATCTGTATTGGAAGTTTATCCAGAGTCATCGAATGAGACAAACCGCGAAGGACAATGCTCGCTAAATACTAACCAAACAACGCGTTGCAGCCGAACCAACTGCTCCAGTCAATGAATACCACCAATGCCGGATTCCCAGAGCACTAATCCCCACACATGATGGAAAGCTGGATGCATGAAAAATGATGAAGATGCTGAAAATGTAGCGTGTCACATGGGAAATCATGCAAAACGTCGTTGAGAATATGTATCATCATCACGTAGGCAGAGCGATGCGGCCTTGGCGAAGTCGGGCATACAGAGTCGTTCCGGCTTTACCAATGGGCACGCTGACGCCATGAATAACCTTGAAGATGTCAGGACATACCGCAAGACTAGTGAATGAGAGAAAACTTACCACGCTGCAAATGATCAAAAACCAGATGACGATCAGCATAGTATCGCCAAGTTTCTTCGCGTCCGCTCGCTGACCGTCCTCATCTGTCAATGTCTCGAGGAACTCAAGACCGACGTAGAGATAGAAGATGGCAGAGATGCCGATCGGCCCAAAATAACCAACGAACAAAGCCTGCCCGGGGCCGCGGATCTGGCGGATGTAGCGGTGCAGGCCCAAGATGACTGGCAACCGCCTGAGCAACAAAACCAGAACACCCAGCGCGAAGAGACGGCCCGGGCCGATCAGCTCAGACGTCCAGAAGCTCTCCCAGGGACACACGGCGCCGAGCCACATGAAGATGGCCATGTTGAGCATCATGTCCACGGCGGGCTGGATGGGGTCATTGAGCGTCTCGAGGCGGAACCAGTCGTTCCACGTGAAGGCGTTGCCGGCGATGAAGCACGCCAGCACGTCGTCGCTGCCGACCATGCCACAGGTGCCGAGGATGAAGATGGCCATGCCGATGGGGAAGAGCAGGAAGCTCTCGCGCTCGACGTACTTGTAGCGCTCGGCCCAGTGGAGCAGCTTCTGCGCGAGCCAGCCGACGACCCAGCCGTAAAAGACGCTCATCAGCACGACGTAGATGCAGGTCTGGCCGAAGAAGAGGCGAATGGCGGTGGCGAAGCCGCCCTCACCCGATACGGGGTTGCCGTCGCTTTCGGTGTACTTGATGAGGTACAGCGCCAGGAAGAGGAAGGGGTACCCGAGGCCGTCGTTCGCTCCGGATTCGGCGACGATGATCTGCTGCAGGTCCTCTGGGACGTTCTCATCGGCGAAACGTCCCTTCACGATGGTGGTTGAGAGGACTGGGTCAGTTGGGGTGACGCACGCCGCGATGGCGAGGGCATGGACGAGGGGCAGGTCTGGGACAAGCAGCCAGACGACGCCGCTTGTGAAAGCCCACATACCAATCATACCAGGGCCAAGGAGCAGTGAGAGGGACTTCCACTCCTTGCGAAGGTAGCGACTGGGGAGTTGCACGCCGGCGAGGACGAGCTGAACGCCGAGAACCAGACGGCTGAAGTCGAGGGTGACGGAGGCGACGGCATCTTCGGACACGGCGTATTCGCCGGGCTTGATCCATTTGGCGACATGAGTGAAGGTGACACCTCCGAGGAGGGAAATCACTTGAGTTGAGGGTTAGTTCATAGATATCAACCTAAAGTCTTGTGCTTCATCCCGAAAGTGGTGAGATAGCCGCAGAAGGTGTCTCGGTTGTCTTAACTTACGGGCTTCAGATAGGTAACATGTCTCCTTGATGAGGTAGGAGAAGGTGCCGAAGAGAACGAGCCAGCCTCCAAGAACGCTGATGACGACGTTGAAGTTCGTTACGGCGGACCAGTCCATGTCTCGCGTCAACGGTGCAGGTCGGCTCACGTCTGGGTCGGAAAGCCTTGGGATGGACGGCGGGTTCGGGGCGCTGGGATCGCGGGGACATGAAATGAAAATGCCTCACGGTCTGGGGTCTGATTGTTGTCGTTGTTGGCAAAGAACCAAGGAAAAGCAAGCTCGATTTCGCTCTCTTCACACGTAAACCGTAAATCACACCCACGCGGGAAAACAGGGGGAGAAGAGGACACAATTGATACCGCTTGAGAGACAACGACAACGACAGGCACTTTGGTCGCAGAGGGGGGCATGGGACGAGAAATGACGGAGACGGGAGTGTCACTTCACCAAATCTGGGACAGCACGTGCATCGCCTCCTTCACGGTACTTGCGGCTCGAGATATCCATACCTGGTATGCGGTGCGGGCGGTGTAGGCGCCGTTGGTGAAAGGGGAGGCAACCCGGGTCCGGGTAGATTCAACGCGTGAGATCTTAGTTCAGACGGCCTGCAATGAGGTATTTTGAGTTTTGGCACTACGCGGTGGGTCGGACGTCTGTAGCGGGCGCTCAACTCGCGCCAAGCCAAGGTCATCCTGACCCCCCAGACTGGCCGGCGTGTGCCACATCCCCCGGCCTGGTCTGTGCATCTATGCGGGGTTATGTATTTATCAACAATGCCGCGGAGAGCGCCTGATGAAGCCTGCCTGCTAACTTCGATCAAAGTGTCGCAGAGTGCACCATTCTGGTATTGAAGGCTTGGATTTGGTGTTGATAAGTAACTAAACTTCAACTAAATATGTTGCTATCGCTGGAGTCAGTCGAAGTCCACACTGCTCGAGCTAGGTAGCTAGTGGTCATCTGAATCAACACATCAGGGCCTTTGGATGGAATTCGCACAAGACGGAGAGGACAGAGGAATCAAGAAGTTTGCTTAAATACCGCAGTAAGATTCATCATCATTAACCTCTGAAATATATCTGAAAGTCGTCTGCCCAAAACATTGATTGCATATCATCTCAGTGCTCTGTCACCAGACCACGCGTTTCTTCCTCATCGCCAATTTGGTCTGACCTGGGGCCGAAACGAGAGAGTCTCGCAAGTTCAATCGAGGTGGTCACAAAACTACGGATTACGCGCCCGCCAGACCCCTTTTGCATTCTGAGGGCCATCTTCCGGTATAAGTCAGAGTGTCGGTTCCCAGTTTCCACTGTGTCTTTGGTATTAGCCGAGCCTTTCTCTCTGTAAGATCAAGCTGGAACGTGACCGACTTACATATGAAGAGACAAAAGAATTTCAGAATGATCGGGAACCATACGGCAACTGCCACTAACTGACCAAATGCCCATTTCGTAATGTTGAGGTCGCCTTCGGAGCTCTTCCTCAGGACCCCAAGAAATACGCTCATCTCTATAACTGCAAGGATGCAGAGTGCGAAAGTGAGCAGCTCGATCAGTGCCCAGAGGTAGCGACGGATCGCTTGCGGATTGACTCTCATACCTTTCCGCGACTCTGCAGTCTCGCGAAAAGATGGACGACGTCTCCCAATTCTGGCAATAATCTCGCGGGCAGCTTTGAGCGCACGCCGAATCAGTAGATGCGAGGTATTCGCGGCCGGTATGTTCCGTAAAGTAGGGTAGATGGCGTGAATAGCCCAGTCTAGTACTAGAACAACTGAGATATAATATACGGGAAACGGGTACTTCGAGTTAAATGGGAAAAATTGGCCGGGTTCTTTGATGGGATTCAGGGCGATTTGCTTATATTTCTGACAGAATGTTCGGGGTCCCGGGTGCTGTCCGCAGCCTTTCAGATCTACCGCAGCCTTTTGGAAGTGAGGAAGCAAGGAGTCTGGGTCCATATCTTTCGGGAGATGCGCAAGAAAGACCATGATGAAGTTGATAATCACAAAGAGCAACATATACCACCACCTGGTCCCTGATGCGTGAAGGACTAGTTGAATAAGCAGAAGTGGATACGATCCGGCCGCAACAACTCCCCTCAGGATGGTGTCATTGGTGATCCAGGATATGACCGTGGAAATGTTCGCCAATCCGGTGCCCTTATTGCCGAGAAAGGTTGCGACTGCAGCACTAGCGACTGTAATAAGAAACGCGGCTTGTGTCTCTTGTAGGTCAGCGATGGAAGACAGAACCGCTCTCGCATAACCGGTCTCGATAAGAAGGTTTGGCATTCCGGACTCCATCCAGTCGGTGGTTAGGGTGAAGGAAATAGCAAAGAAGAATGCCAGACCAAACTGAAAGAAATACGCAATTACGACCTAGTAGTTTACATGAGGTTAGGATTCGTGGCTAAATTATGGGCTGAGAAGCTTACACCGGGCCCAGCAATGTCGAAGTCAATCCCCGCATGAGCAGAGGCGCAGTAGTTTCCGTTCATGATATCTGATAGGTTCCCAATTCTGGTAGTATTGATCGGAATGGCCATGAACTCAGCGATTTGCAACGGACACCCACCAAAAGTGGAGCATGATTCGAAAGCACAACCGCGGTAATGCCTGAAAGGGTAGTCAAACTTGTTGAGATCGCCGAAGTGGAGGGTCTTATTCGCATCTGCCACCTGTGTCCCGTTGATACTGTCCGGTCCGTTGTCGTCGTGGTCAGACCGTGTTAAAATCGACAATGTCGCTAGTGTCACACAATTCCATAGGGTCTCGGGGTTTTCAAACATGAGAGTAACGTTGTCGCAAGCCTCCTTGCAATTAATGTTCCCGTTGAAAAGATCGCACCCATTCCTGACAAGTTTTGCGGGCTCTGTTGGATCATGCATGACGGCAGAAAGCTGGCCAAAATATGCCTGTTCCCATTGGAACCATATGGGCGGAACGTTATAGCCGGGTATGTTTGAGACGTGCGGCATAGCCTCACTGAGGTCGGAAAACATCTCAATCTGTCTGCGATGCATCGCGTGGGTGTGGTGAACAGTCGCATGTATTTGACTCTATGAAATTCAGGCGAGGGAAGAAAAGGCCTCTCATGGTCGGGGATTGTGAGGATAGATGGGACCTCTGTATGGGTACGCATGTTGGAACGGAAGAGCTCTTATGTAGCAGCAGATCATGTATGTAAGACTGGGCTGCCAGATACCACGAACCACATAAGGATTATTGCATTTGATCCACCTGTGAAGGTGGTTATGTAAGACGCGTGGTTGGACGACGAGATTTCGTTTTCGTGCACTTTCTCTTCAACTCTGCAGCCAAGGAAGAAGGCTTCACGCCACAACCAAATGCGCCAATAGCATGACAAAGACTGTGTCTTGATGTGCCCAATTACTTGATTATTGCTGCATGTCTGAAAAGCAGATAATACATCGCATCATATTTTCCGGAGAAGTCCGCGATTCTGGCTTAATGCTGGGTTACGAGTGACAGGCAAAGCTGAGAGCTACAACGATTGAGACCGGACGTATTTCTGATGTTATAAATGTCACAAGCAATATTATGGAGACAAATGAACGCTCATCGCTCTTATAATAGGGGCAATAGAATTGGTATTCGGTCGGCGGATCTTGCTGTCGCTCGCTATGTCTCTTAAGATCAGGCTACGTTCTGTCAGATGACTAGGTTGAGTTGACATTCATGGATATGTGCCTAGACACGCCACCTGACACTTGGTACCAATGAGATGCGTTCAATCGGTCTGGGTCTCTCAGCTCGCTTAACAATGCATACTATGATTTCTGATTGGCAGCCTCATTTTGGTCGACTACCTAGCAAGTTGAAAGTGGGATGTTGTGGTTGCTACAAGTCAGTGTCGCATAGATCTAGGCTGCCTCCAGTGAGCTGACGTTGACATTTGACTTCCTAGTTTATTGAGCGGCTTGAGAGTACAGTCACTGGACAAAAATTGAAAAAGGGATTACACAAATTTGGACTTCAAGTAAAACTGTACCATCCCACGGAATATCGAAGGTCTCGCATTCGAAACGTCGTGACGAAATTGAGGGCCATTTTAACGTTGTCGTCACATGGCTGCCGCATGATCAGGTTGTATTCAAGTTTTAAAGGTGCTTCATTGAGTAGACGACTATTGCATTGGAAGCCAATTCAATTTCTTCTATGGTACGGCCATAGAGACCCAAGATATCCGCTCGTTGATCGAGTAGACAGGCGTCACGACTGGGCGGGGATCTTGTTTGCGTCGAGAGGGTGCCAGGTCAGGTAGCTACGCCATTGACCTAGAGAGGGCAGAGAACAGGACCCGCAAGTGATACGGTGCATTCGGTTCCAACCTTTCCTACACAGCTACCAGAAGTGCAGCTGTGGACTTCTCCGTTCTGAGAGCACACACCAAAAGCGGCGCAAACACCAGCCTAGTTGTCGTCAGATTTTGTTATCCATATCCCGATTCCGTCGCTGACGTGTATGCCGAGGAAGAATACTCACGGAGATAGGCATGGCAAAAGCCAGCGCAGCAGTAATAAAAGCAATGACACGCATTTTGAAGAATGATCGTACTGAGGACCGAATGTGTTCAAACTTGGGCAAAGAGTCCGGATGGTGTTGGTGTGAAAGGCTGGGGAAAGAAGGTATTTGGTAATGAGTGACTTGATGACCTGTACTCTGGAGCAGATCTATCAACTTAGGATGTCTTGAAGCTGACCTTTATACACTTTCTGTCATCCGGAGAGTTATTTGGGAAAGCCTTACATTGTCGTCGGAGACATAAGACTTCGGCAGAAACTTGCTCCTTTGGTTGTACCCGTTCCGAGAAAAACGGGGACGACTCTCTCCAGCTAGCCCGTACCTACCAACTAGCAACGGCGGTCAATGTCTCTAGATTATTGCCAAGATGATGTGACATTACCATGTGTTTATTTCATAAAAGAGTGGACACAGGTGACAGATAAGAAAGAAGATCAACACTTTATTGAAGACTGGACTTTCTAGCTGTGCGTTCAGTTATTAGTAGTTGAGAACGTCGACAATAAATAACAAGTGCTTCAAATCGCCCTAGCGTTGCATTATAGGACTTGCATCTATAATATGTTCTGTAAGATATAGTTTCGACTAGGGGGACTGCACGTTCTTGAAGGTTAATGTTACGGTCAGCTTTCTGATAGTAGGGTCTGCTAACAGAAGCTGGGGATTAACACGTAGTAATAGTATATTAGGGTTATAGTCTGGGTTATAGGTCGTCAGCTAGTAGTAGATCAGTCTTTAGAAGCTAAGGTGATTAGTCTTAAGCTTAATAAGTAATTTATAGTAAAGGTAAGCTAAGAGTATCTTAAGGATAAATACTAAGAAGTTAATTACTAAAGAGCTATAGAAGTCTAACTATAAACTAAACTTAAGGTTATATTATATATAAGTTCTAAATAGTTCCTTTATCTTATTATTAATTACTAATTAAATACTAGTAAGCGCTTAGTAATTATTAGTAAATGCTTAGTAATTATTAGTAAATACTTAATAATTACTACTAAACGTTTAGTAATCTATACTACTTACTTAGTCTTATCTTATCGTTATATAACTTATACTATAGTTCTTCTATTTCTAAGTAAGTCCCTATTATTCCTATAATTTTATAGTATAAATATCCTATTTTAGTTACCTAACGCCTAAGTAGGTTATTTAGCTATTATCTTTATTTATAGGTTATAATATTAGGTCCCCTCTCTAAAGGTTTTATCCTTAAGACCTAATATAAGTAGGTTATTAGTCTTAGGTTAGAGATCTATTAATTATACTTCTTAATTTACCTATAATACTAATACTATATTAGTTTATATTACTAATAATCCTATGATTTCTATACTTTATTATTACTATTATTCTCTTAATATTACTAAGAATAGTTTTAAAGTTATACTTTATTATTATTATCGCTCTAGAAGTTTATATTATAAGATATTACTTAGTTTACTAGTTTATAGGAAGTATATCGTTATAAGGAGCATTTACTATTCTTATAATACTTCTAATAATGCGATTTACTAATATAAGTTCTTCTACTTATTTCCTTATTCTTACTAATTAGTTATAATAGAGCGTTTAATAGTAGAGTTTTATTATCTAGATAATAAAGAGGAGGAAACTAAGGAGTTATTTTAAAAAAGAATAGAAGTACTCTAAAAAGTATAAGCTAAAGTAAATAAAGCTCTTACTAAGTTAGATTATGTTTATAAGGCGAAGTAGATAGTTTTTAAAAAAGGTTATAAAGAGACTTTAGTTATTATAGAAAAAAATAGAGTATTAGAAGATCTTCTAGCTAAGTCTTCTTTAGTTTTAGAGGTATAGTTAATAAGTATTTTAGAGGTATTAGATTTAGATACTATTCTTAACTAAAATCTTAGTACTTTAGATTTCTTATTAGGGGAGTCTTAGTTATACTTAAGTGTTCCTAGGCAAATAAATAGTTTCCCTTATTATAATCTATCTACCTCTATTAGTAATCTAATATATTTATATAGGTGTTTAATATATAAATAGCTAGTAGTATTTATTAGAGGTAAAGCTATAGTTACTATTAGCGTTATTTCCTATTCTTAGTGCTATTACTAGTAGATTATAAGTTTATTTTTTATATTAGTGATATTTTTAGCTAGTTCTTATATATTATCTTTATAACTATATCTTTTCTACTTAATAAGGTATTAATATCCTTTTAGTTCTTTAAAGTAGTTAATAATTTATTTAACTTTATACTTTAGTTTATTATCTTCTATAATAATAAAGTTATTTATTTATAATCCTTATAATACTAGTTTAAGTAGTAAGATATAGAATACTAAGTAGTACTTTATAATTTTAAAGAGCTTAAGTTTATAATTAACTAGTAAAATTACTTATAAAACTCTAAAAAGTTTAAGTTTTTTAAAGTTTAGTTTATCGTTTAGTTATTTTGTTTTAATGTTTTACTATATAAAGTAGGCGCTATCTCCCTCTTTTAAAGTTAGTCCCTTAATCCTTTATTAATTACTAAACTATACTATTTATTATTATATAAATTTAAGTTCTTTTTATATATTTTCTTAGATACCTCTTATTTATTATACTAAAGTAATAGCTTTAACTGCTTAAGGTCTTACTTAAGGTTCCCTATAAGTAGTTAGTTTAAATCTATAATTAAGGTAGAAGGGGGACTCCTTAGTACTTTCTCCTACTATATTATTATAGGTAAACTAAGCTATTAGTAGTAATATTACCTAGTTATCTTAGTTATAATTAATATAGGCGTAGAGGTAGGTTTTAAAGATTTAATTAATTTATTCTATTTATCTATTAGTCTATAGATAAAATGCAGTAGATATTAACTATTTGATGCTAAGTTATAATATAATTAACTTCTAAAAGTTAGAAGTGAAGATCTTATCTCTATCTAATATAACTTCTTTAGGTGTTCTATAGTTAGTAATAATATACTTAAGAAATATATAGGCGTATTCTTTAGCGTTACTTGCTTCTTTATATAGGATAAAGTAAGTATACTTTATAAGTTAGTCTATAATAATAAGAACGCTATTATAGTATACTTCTATAAGGGGTTCTTAAGACTTTAGTAGCTTAATAATAAAGTTAAGTGATATAGATTACTAGGCGGTTTGTAGTATAAGTAAGGGTTATAATATACTATAAAGTTGATATTAAGCTAGTTTGCTTTTAAGGTAGACCTTATAATCTTTAATTACTTTTGCTATACGTTCTCTAGTAACCTTTTCTTTATATTATTATTATAGTTATTTCTAGGTTTTTATAATTCCTTAGTAACTATATATAGGGTAAGTATAAAACTCTATAATTGCTTTATTATCTAGTTTACTAGTTAGGCTAGTATTAGGTCTCTATTATTATTTCTTTTAAGAATTACTTAGGTTTCTTTAGGTATTAGGATATTATAGTCTAGTTATTAGCTAAGAGCGTTAGCTCTACTATTTTCTAATCTTTTTTAATAAATAATTTAGAAGTTAAACTTTAATAGGAATTTAGACTATCTAATTTGTTATTTGTTTAATATTTTTAAAGTTATGAAGTGTGAAAGGTTCTTATAGTCTAAGTATATAAGTACTTTATAGATAGTTCTTAAGAGTTTAGGTCTCTATTCTTTAAAAGCTTTAATAATTACTATAAGTTCCTTATTATAGATTTAGTAGTTAAGTTTAGGTCTATAGAGCTTATAAGAGAAGAAGGTATAGGGATATAGTTATCCTTTTAAGTCTTATTATAATAGCTATACTTTAAAGGTATAGTCTGAGGAATCTAATTCTACTTTAAATTATTTAGTAAGATCTAGTATTATTAAGATTAGTTTGCTACTAATAAGGTTTTTAATTTTCTAAAAAGCTATTTACTAAGGTTCTTCCTATATAAATAAGGTATCTTTATAGCTAAGGTTAGTAAGAGTTATATTAATCTTACTATAGTTTTTAATAAATTTTTAGTAGAAATTAATAAAACCTAGGAATTTTTAGACTTCTTTAAAGTTCTTAAGTTCTAACTATTCTTTAATAGCTTTAACTTTATTTTCTAATATTTAAACTTTTCTAAAAGTAATAGTAAATCTAAAGTATTTAACTTTTTATATATAGAATTTGCTTTTCCTAGGTTTAACTAGAAGCTTAGTTTCCTAAAGAGCTTATAAGATATAGTATATATCTTCCTTATATTTTTTAAGTATAAGTGAGAAAATAAGGATATTATCTAGATAAACTACTATATAGATATTAATATATTTATATAAGACTTAGTTAATTATATTCTAGAATATTATAGGAGCGTTAGTAAGACTAAAAGGTATAATAAAATACTTAAAATATCCTTTTTATGTTTAGAAAGTAGTTTTCTATTCTTCTTTTTATTTTATTCTAATTAAGTTATAAGTACCTTTAAGGTTAAAAGCTATAAACTAGTTAGCTTTATAGAGGAGTTATTTTATTTTATTAATAAGTAATAGTAGATAATAATTCTTAATTATTATTTCGTTAAGTATATAGTAGTTAATATATAGTTATAGTTTTCTATTCTTCTTTAGTATAAATAAGATTAAGCTTCTTATTAGTAATATTAAGGGTTTAATATAATCTTTTTTAAGGTTTTTATTAAGATATTTATCTAAAGCTTCTATTTTAGTTTAGTTAAGTTTATAGATCTTATTAAAGCGTAGTTTTTTCCCTTCTTTAAGAGGAATCTTATAGTTAAAGCTAGTATATTTAAGTAGTTTAGTTTTTAGTTTAGCTATAAAGAGTTTCTTATAAACTTAATATTCTTTTAAGATAGATAGAAGTAGATTATTCTTTTATTCTAGATCTATTGTTTTTAATAGTTATAATATAGCTTCTTTTACTTTAAAGTAATAGAGGTATTATTTTACTATTCCTAACTATATTAACTTATTTAAAGCTTAATTCTAGTAGAGCTACTTAAAGACTAAATTGTTATAGTTCTAATAGAGTTAGCTATTACTTTAATCTATCTATAGGTTATTTATTTATAGCTAAGGTAATCTTAGTACTATATTATATATTCTTATATTAGTAATATTAAATTAAATTCTTTCTTTTTAATCTAAGTAGTTTATCTTAAGGGGTATAGTTTTATTATAGATAATACCTCCTTTATACTTAAATTCTTCTTTTTCTACTATATATAGAAGGTATAGTTATTCTTTTCCTTTTTATTATACTTCTAGCTTATTAATAGCTTAAGAGGTAATAAAATTTACTTTAGTTTTACTATTAATTAGTATAAGTATTACTTATTTATTAATAGTAACTTTAAGTTCTATATTATTTTTATATCTTTATAATATTTAGTAAATAGATCTTTTCCTAGTTATTTATTATAATCTATTATTAGTAAGTAAGTTTAGTTTTTTAACTACTCTAATTATCTAAGGTAAGTAATCTACTTTCTTTCCTATTATACCTTTAAGAAGCTATTTTTATAGATTTTAACCTATAGAGGTTTAGGTCTATTCTTTATAATTCTCTAAGTATATACCTTTTCTTAGTAGTAAACTTAATATTTATCTTACTAGTATTTATCTTACTTTATATTATTATTATGCTAGTATCTTATAGGGAATTAGGGGCTAAGCTTAAAGACTATAAGGTTATCTTTAAATAATATTATAGTCTATCTAATTATAGTAGATATTAAGTAAGTCTTATAGATAGGCTTATTATTATATCTTTAGGGGTAGAATTAGTAATTATATTTTTCTCTTATATATTCTCTATATTTATTATAGAAGTACTAAGGCTAGAAGAGGGTTTAATAAAGTTAGTAGTTATTTCTTAGCGTAAAATAGTCTTCTATATATAGCTAAGAAGTATAGTCTTAATCTTATTAACCTACTAAGATACTATAAAAGTAGTATTATTATTTATCTTAGAGTATATTAACTTCTTAGTACTTTAGGAGTTACTTAATTCTATCTTCTTAGTTATTAAGGTTTTCTTTAGAACTAAAGTTATCTATACTAAAAGTAAACCTATAAGTAATTTCTTTTTAAGTATACTATTAAGTAATATTATAAGGTTTATCTAAGTTATAAGGTAAACTTTTACTTTCTCTGAAAATTTAGTTACTAGTTATATTAAGGAGTTATTGCTCTATTAGGAGATTATATTAGTACTTTAGTTCTTCTTTAGATTCTTCTTTAACTTATTTGTTAAGTTCTTAGTTAATTTATTTGATCTTAGTAGGGTTTCTATATATATATCTATGTTATTCTATATATAAGAGTATAGCTCTTAGTTATCGTTCTTATAGGAGGTTATAAGGTTTCTCTTAGATTTATTCTAAGTATAGACTTTTAGCTTTTTAGAAGCGTATAAGCTTTAATTTGTTATTATCTTCTAGTTTTTAGTTTTATATAGTAGAGGAGGTACTAATAGGTTTAAACTGCTATACCTATAGTATTTTATTAAGCTGTTTAGTTAGTTTTTTTGTAATTTTACTATTGCTAGTATGTATTATTACTAAGGTTTTAGGATAAGGGTTTAGGATAGTTATATTATATCTAATTTATTTTAGATTGCTATCTTTTAGATAGTATCTTAATATTTCTTTATCTTTAAGGTAGATTCTATAATTATTATTATAATATCTAGTTTAGGACTAAGATATATATAGTGCTTTTATGATTATATTAACTTATTAGGGTTGCTTAGCTACTAGTTTCTAGGGAAGCTTCTTAGGTTACTTATAGTTTTTAGTAATATATCCTTATTTGTTATAGTTATAGTACTTAAGGTTTTAAGGTTTTTTATTATTAGGCTTAGTTATTATACTAAGATCTATAGGTCTACTATATTGTCTATAAGTAGTGCTTTATTATATGTTACTCTAGTTATTATAAGGTTTATTATCGTTCTGCTAGTAGTTAAACTTCTGCTAAGGTTACTATTAGTACTTACGTCTAGAGTTTAGTCCTTATTGTTTTTTGCCTTTTTCTTTATAGCGTTTAAAAAGTTAATTATTAATTTTAATAGTAAGGTTAGTATACTAAAGGAAGTCTTTAGGGTAGTTAATCTTAATAATCTTATCTTTAACTTTATCTTTAAGCTTTTAATAGAATATAAAGATTTTAGTTTCTTTAGTAAGGTTAAGCTAGACGCTAAGTTGTCTAAATATAGTAGTATACTCTTTAGTAGATTTAGTTTGTTATAGTTATACTAGTTCCCTTTTTACTTATTGTTTTTTATCTAGGTTTTAGAAGAGGGAACGTAAGGCGTCCTTAAATCTTTAGAAGCTACTATAAATATTATAGGTTTTAGTAGAGCATTTATCTAGTATTTTATACTTAAGGAATTCTTTTTAGATAGGTTTAAACTACTTAAGGGCCTTTCTATAAAGGTAAGTAGCTATATAAACTACTTTCTTAGTCTAACTAGTAAAGTTATTATAGTAGAAGTTTTAGTAGTTTTTAACTTAGATTAGGAATAACTTAAATTATCTAGAAGTACTATTATAGGTGATAGGAGTGCTAAGTTTAAGCTTCTATTATCTTCTAATAGGGGTAATAATAATATTTATAGTAGCTTAAAGGGTATTAAGCTCTTTTTAAAGCTCTTAGACCTTCTTAAAGTTAGTATCTCTTCTAATATCTTTTTCTAGTTTCTTATAAGTTTATCTAGCGTTCTAGAGTTATTTATTAAGGCTATTTATAGCTTACTTACTTTTATTAATAAAGGTTTATATCTCCTTAGATTTAGTATCTTATTTCTAAATAATATATTAGAGTTTTTTATATCTTTCTTTAGTAAAGGAGCCTTCTCTATTAGAGTTATACTTAAGGTCTAGTATATTATAATCTTTAACGTTAATAAGTTCCTACGCTAGGTTCTAAAACTAGTTATATAAGGAAGATAAAGATCCTAAAGTAGGAGATTTAGCTGAGGCGTAAGAAGATATACTTATCGTTTTACTATTAGTAAGCGTTAATAGTTAACTTACTAAATAGGAGTAATTAAAGTATTATAGTTAGCTTTCTAATAATAAGGTCTGCTAATAGAAGCTAAGGATTAATATATAGTAATAGTATACTAAAGTTATAATCTAAGTTATAGGTTATTAGCTAGTAGTAGATTAGTCTTTAAAAGCTAAAGTAATTAATCTTAAGCTTAATAAGTAATTTATAGTAAAAGTAAGCTAAGAGTATCCTAAGGATAAATACTAAGAAATTAATTACTAAAGAGCTATAGAAGTCTAACTATAAGTTAAGCTTAAAGTTATACTATATATAAGTTCTAAATAGTTCCCTTATCCTATTACTAATCGCTAATTAGGTACTAGTAAGCGCTTAGTAATTATTAGTAAACGCTTAGTGATCGTTAGTAAGTACTTAGTAATTACTACTAAACGCTTAGTAATTTATATTACTTACTTAGTCTTATCTTATCGTTATATAACCTATACTATAGTTCTTCTATTTCTAAATAAGTCCCTATTATTCCTATAATCCTATAGTATAAATATCCTATCTTAGCTGCTTAACGCCTAAGTGGGTCGTTCAGCTGTTATCCTTGTTTATAGGTTATAATAGTTAAGGCTTGGCTGGACACTATTCGTAGACTTAAGACGGCTGGGCTAAAACTCTATGTTGTAGGCTGGTAGTAGATGAAAGCCACCTCGCTATAGAACCCCAGTTTCTTGTGATGCAGGTCCCACAGGTGCCTGTCGTGTATCGGATGGGATAAGGTTTATTGAGTCTCCTCCATCTCAGATGCAAAAAATTGCAAGCTGCGACTGTCATAACTGAGCTTTGTCTGTTGTATCCACTCTCGGTGAAAACCGTGGCCTTTACAAGAGGAAGTTTATAGCAGTACAGGCCGGGTGAGTCTCGTACCGGGGTCTGACCTGAAACTAATCTGCAGCATGGTCCTGTCGATCGCGACATTGGTCGAAGTAATGCATCGACACCGCCAGTATTATCCGTTAGCCCGGGTGGCCCAAACGAGAAACCTGTAGTAGTCCAAACAGGAGATTTGTGCAGATTCAAAGGTCGCCTGGCCCAAGGTAAAGCGGCCAGTTGCTGAACAAGTCGTTTGGAAGTGTGTACTGAGCAGTGTTCAAAAGGTTCAAATCGTGTTGTGGATTCATGGCTAAACTTAACGCCAAGAGATCGAATCCATTTGTCAAGGGGGCCCCCGTCATGTCGGCCATCGGTTGGCCCATTGAATAAGACAGTGACTCGTTTTGCTGGATGAAAGGACTATGTAAGTTTTGCAAGAACGAAGAATCCACTCGGCCCGGGGTGAGTGTCTCTGGCCTTGCCCCAGAAGTGACTTGTAAGTCTAGATTGGAAGACGGAGACTGTGATGTGTCCGGTCAGAACCAAATCCACAGACTGAGGAGTGGAGGGATACAATCACGATGTAGACAACACTAGACTTACCTCTACGTTATCGGGGAGATTCATCTGATGAATGTTGGAGCGCTCAGAGAGAAGCGTCCGCCCTATCATAGAGAGGCCTCCTTCAGGGTTTCTTTGGGATAGTTGTTGCATGCACTTGTCGATTCGACGCATCTGGACACGAAGATTTGCAGCTAGCCCGGGCGACGAAGATCGAGTTGTTTCGACTCTTTCAAGGAATTCCGCCAGGACGAGAAGTATGTTTCTGACGTGTAAATAGGTCCACGCAGACACAGGCTGTTGAATCACACCGGCGAGCATGTGACCAACTTGGGCCAGATGATGTAGCTAGACTGACATTAAATTCCCTTTGGGCCTTTTCATTTTGAACGAGGACTTACGGTTACTGTGCTTGAAGCGTGAAAGAATGCGAGAGGTATCATGCTTATTTCATCGAGGAGCTCGGTTGCGATAGCGCAATGCAAGTGGACGCTTGGCTTCTCACTGCCCACAAGTACCATCCTCAGCGTCTGAAGCGTGAGCAAGATGTTGGATGCTGCCAGAGGTTTCCCCCATGTATTAGCATTTGCAGATGGGCAGATAGTGTGTAGAGCCGTGGTGGATAGGATCCTCACCAATGAAGCCCAGTCGATCCTTTTGGGGATCACCTGTGATGGCTTTGATCCGCTTAAGATCATCAGGAAGACCTTCGTACAGTTGAGCTAGAAGTCTGAGGCTGTCTGCTGCTAAGACCTTTGGCGACTGACGACAGGCCAAGAAGGCTGTGACCTTGCCCCCAGGACTGTCCACAGATGTTTGTCTATCTAATCTGCTGCATGCATCAATCTGCTCCAAAATGCGGTAAAGATCGGTGCAAAAGTTCCAGCCCTGGAGAAACGATGTTGCTTCCGCTGGCCTTTGTTGTATTCCGTTCAGTGTGATATCTGTGTCATCATATACCTCGGAGGGGTATTGTACAGCCGCTTTGGCCTCTCTGTGTCGAGAGATGAAGCCAAACATTTTGGCCAAGTGTTGGTCATGCTGATAAGAACCCCAGAACTTGGTGAAACAGGTCAGTGGTAAAGTCTCTGGCCTTATTAGGAGATAGTATTTCGGGATCATGCCTACCAGACGTCTTCGCTCTTGCTTCTCACATTCGTCCAGGTCCTCGGGCCAATTGGTTTCATCATGGAAACCGCGGCTCACTGACAAGGAGACATAGTCTCCTCCATGAAATAACGCCTTTTTAAGTTGCTCATTATGAAGACACGCTGAAGCCAACAGCGACTTTGCTTTCATCAACGAGTACCAATCAGCAACTTCTGTGAGATCTTGTGGTATGACCTTCATGGCCGCGTCGTAACATTCGGTGAACTTCAAGCTAGCTTCAGCGCGTAGATCGAGAAGACCGGACGGTATTGAAATTCCGTCATTCAGCCGCCCAGCTGCAAAGCAGCAGACCGCCATCGTCACGATGAACACACCCCATTCAGATTGATACTTCTTTTGCTCCACTTGGGACCGGAAAGTTGGCCAGTGAAAATACGGTCGTCTGGCGTCGACAGGTCAGCTGAGCCTTTAACCGAGGAACTATTCTGCTGGACTGGGGTGCTGCACGTACAGGGGATAGCCAACGTAGTAGAAAACATCGACAAGTCCTTGGACAACTTCATGCTCGAGTGTGGTTTGGAATTGCGGGAAGGAATCTCCGTCGTTGTCTGTAAGAATCCGCGTCTCGTTTCTAACGTCTGCATCTTCTGGGGAGAGCACAACAGGAGCGTCTTCTGGTGACAACCGACTAGTTTCGGCACTCTGGGCATCGTCATCGGCAGGTCTGGGCCTCTTCGATGATGGCTAAAGATTGAAAGGTCAGTACTACTAGGATGTACTGCCAGTACCAAACTGCCAGGAGGCTTACACCACGTCGCTTTTTGGGCCTAGTGTATGTGCATTTCGAACCGATCTCGGTACAGCGAACGCATGTAACACCTTCTACTCCCGGCGAACACTAAGTGATGACTTTAACATGAAGCTTTGTATTGCTCGAGGGGAGACATACCTTTGAAGCATTCTTGTGACATCGATCACAGGCACGCTGCAGCGACGAATCAGCGTCATCGAAACCCACCCCAAATGTCCCTGGAGACTGACAGAGTTCCGTTTGCGTTTTGGTCGACTCGAGAGTTCCGGGTGGATAGTAGACCTGCCCAGTCCCTCGTCTTCTGCGAGTGCCTGCATGGCCGGCATAAACACAGGCAGTATAAAACGGTGGTGATATTTGAGATGGGGTCGAGCGGAGACGATGCCGGGAAAATGGGGAAAGAAACATGAGGGGAAGTCGGGGACTTAGTCTGGGGTTCTTGGGGAAATATAAGATGGACCCGCTACCTTGGGTTACGTAATGGGTTTTCTACCTTACCTACCTAGGTAGAGAAACAGCTGGCACTCTTGACAGCGATGACTGTCCTTCTAGAATTCAGCTTCTCATCCGAATTCAATATAAAGGTTCGCAGTGATTTTCGTGTAGTCGAACTAGCAATAGTCTGAAATGGTAGCTGAATTTGAAAAGAATGTGTCTCCTAGGCGGTCTACCTCTGCGACCAGCCAGTCGAGGGGCGTTGACTTGATGCTCAATGACCAGGACGGTTAGAACAGCCATGGCAACCTCGAGGAAAAGCAACGTATGCACTTGAATCTTCATGCGACTACCAGCGTTCATCAAAAAATCCCATTGAAACGGGAGGTTGGGTTTTATTCAGTCTAAATGACAGGAAGGACAACATGGTGTCGATCTAAGCTACTACATGCTAACTAACATTTTGTGAAGAATTCTTTTGTGAATTTTTGTATAACTAAAGGGAATATAAGGACCCTTTTTTCCTCTACCCTAACCTAAGCTAGTCTCCTTAACTACTATATCCTTAGATAAGGGTAATAATAGCGATTAGTTCTTAGAACTATTTACTATACTTTTTATTAAATATCCTATTAATCTCCTTTATATTATTCTTATTTTTAAGTTCTTAGTAATTTTTTTAAATTTCTACTTAACTTAATAGAGAGTTTAGTTCTAAAAGTTTTCTAAGAACTTAATATATATCGTAAAGAGGTATAGAGATATTACGTTATTATTCTTAGCTATAAAGACGTAATTAAGCTATCGTTAAATATATAGTAAACTAGTTTTTTTTAGACGTTTAATATTACTAGTAATAAGAGCTATATTAATTAAGTAAGGGGTATATATAAGATTTATCTTAGAGGGTTTTAAATTTAAGCTATAGTATAATAGGGGGCTACTTCTACTTAGCTAAGTAGCTTAAAAATCCCCTTTATATACCCTATAGGTTAGCTATAGAGGTTACGCTCCCTCTACATATTTCCCCGTCAGAGTTATACAGCAGTTAACAAGGTGCGCCTCCAGGCGGCAAACTGCGAAGAAGAAAAGTTAGAAGGGAAGAAAGACATGCTAACCAAATCCACCGGCCCATCATCTTGTAACGATTGTGTCATATTCTTATAATCTGCATATTGATGTCTAGTATGATTCAAGGCCGGCAAGCTGTTTTCCTCGAAGCGTGAGAACGGGCTCCTGAAGATGTCTCTCGGCGGCTTGCTGATAGCTATGGTGAGTGTCCGGGGGAAGTCGGGGGGTAAGGCGAATGATGGAAGGATCATGGGCTGTGCAGTCCTTGTTCTTCCAGGCCTCTTTTCGCTTGTCCTTGGCTTCGTCGGAGACCATGGAAGCAGGCTTGTAGCAAACGTCTTAAGCCATTGTGTTAGCAATTGTGTCAGGACACTGGACCCCTGAAGATGCCTCAGACTTACATGCAGCAAATCTGTCGTTAGTTGAAGACGGAGCAGCGCCGTAATGGACTGTTCGCTGTTTGGCAGACTCTTGATCAGTAACTCCCATTGATCGAAGTTTTGGGATGTCGACCAAAGGAACAACTCACCGAGTCCCAGAGGAGAAGGTCACCCGGCTCGCAACAAACCTTCACCCACTTGCATCCCTTCGATTCAATCCAGGAGCACATTTCCTCGTCCAGGAACTGCTGCTCCCAGGTATTCCAGCCATTTTCGCCCTTCTTGTGATCGAAGTGCTCCCACAGCTCCGCATAGTACTCGCTGGAACCTTCCAAGACCATGAGGCCGCCATCATGCGGCCCATTAGGAAGCAGGTTCAGAAGGCCCTGCACACAATGTAGTCCGGTTCGTAGAGGGGATTGGTCCACGTGCGACCATGGTGCGAAGATGGGATCGGTCTTTGGCCGCTCGGAGACGGGCAGTGAGAGATTAATACCGTCTAAGTCCATGAAACGTTAGGTTAGGAAGTGCAGCGACAGAGAATGTAATAGTTATCTTACCGTAGGACACGAGCAACTCATCCGTACCCCAAATACGCGCAAACTTGTCAATGAGACTCGGTTCCGACTTCAAGTCCCACATAAACTGCTCATGGGCCACTCCGAAGCTAATTCCATGATGGACTTGTCAGCGAGATTGTGAATGGCTAAACATCAAAGCAAACGAACATACCGGTTGAAGATACCAGCACGGTGCGTGAAGGGCAAGTGGGCAGGCCCTCTTGTGGCGGGGTCCGTTCTGTTAAATCCGTAACCCCAATCCTCCAGCCAGGAGTAGGCCTTATCAGCGTATTTCAAGGCCTTGTTCTTAGGGATGGTCTCTGGGACAATGATCCAGCCCTTCGTCCGGAGTGTCTCGAGCCATTCCAGGTCCTGTACAATGCTTAGAATGGCCGTCTTCAAAGTGGACATAGCTTGCTTATGTGCGGGTATTTTGGACCGAGGACGTGGAAGGCTCGCATACCTGAGAATTCGGGCTATTGTCAAGACAGGCAGTTGACGACAATGTCGCGGTAGAAACGAGGACTTCGGTAGAAGACATGGCGTTAGGTCTAGTGGGGACAACGGAAACGGGCTTGATGCACAAGATTCAGCAATCTATGAGCTGCGGAACGGCAATGTCTCTTAATCCAAAATACACTCGTGCTGCATTTTCACATTTTAAAATGATAGAAAGACCTTGATCAATCAATTAGCGATTTGATACACATGCATTCATGCTAGGACACCCGTTCTCTCGCCTAGTGTTGGTGGCGTGGTGACAACCGGCTTGGAAAGGGTTTAACCGAAATTCAACACAAAAAAAGATTTAGCCGGCGATTTAACAGCAAGACTCGTTGCTCCGCGGCCTCTAATGCGTCCTCCACTGTAACGAGAAGTCGCCGAACCGCATACCGAGCGCAGGCAGTGATCTCATGCGTTTTCTCTCTGGTGCCCTGTCCCCCGGATCTGTGGTCTCCGAACATGTGGACTCAGATGCATGGCCATTTTCCCGTGGGAAAGAGCATGGGCAGAGATGACTGCCCCAGGATTAGTTTGTGAACACATTCGGACAGCAGGCTACCACGCATTTCTCATTGAAGCCATCGAAAAGTCAGCTTCGTGAAAAGTTCTTCGCTGCCGTTGATCTTTGCCAACCATTACCCACATACAACAGCGTACAGGCAAATACATCTTCCAAAGAGTCTTCCTTAAAATATTGAGTCGCGAATCTCAACTCGGAAGAGTCGATGCTTTGATTGACAGATTAAATGGCAGCAAATATGGCACTCAGTGCATCCATGGCTGACTTCAATGTCTGGATTCTTTCACACTGGGATTCCCAAGACATATTTCATTGCAATGCAGCATTATACAAAGCTAGATTATTGTTACGGAGTCTTATGTTTGAAGAATAATGTCAATTCTATTGCGTGTTCGGCAGCCTGGCTCTAATTCCTAGACCTTTCTCCGCGAGATAATATGGATATTGAGCTTGTCGATCAGATTGTCCCGCATCACCTCGGCAGCCTTGATCCTGATGTCCAGCAAACTTTCCGGACTCTGGTAAGCGCTGTGCGGCGTCACCACCATTCGTCCGACAAGCCATGGTTCATGGTTACGATACGCCTGTAGAAGCGAGTGAATGGGACCCTCCGCCGGAATCGGCTCGTCTGGAACCACGTCCAAACCCACGCCGCCGAGGATATTTTCTCTCATACATCGCTCTACGTCGTCCAGATTGACAACCTCGCCTCTAGCGGTGTTGATCAGTAATCCGCCCCTGGGCATGAGACTGAGCAACTGGTAGTTCACGAGGTTGATGGTTTGCGGACTGGCTGGGCAATGCACGCTAATCGTGGAGCTCCTCCGGAAGAGCTCATTGATATCGCGAGTCCGATCTATGCCTAAGGCCTTGTCGATTCCATTTGGCGCAAAAGGATCATAGGCAAGGACCTTCCAACCAAATGCCTTTGCCCGGAGAGCAACTGCGGTGCCGATCAGACCAAGTCCCAGAATGCCGAAGGTGGCGTTCTGGATCCTGGAGATGAGAGGAGTGTCGATGGGGCTCCAAGCTGCAGGCGGATTCCCCCGTTGAATATCATGGTGGTGGATTACACCGCGACGAAGGGACAGCGCGAGTGCCATTGCATGGTCAGCAATTTCACCCGTCCCATAATCTGCGCATGTCAGATCCAGTGCTCAAAGGTACTACCGAATTCAACTCTCACCTGGAATATTGCAGAGCACCACGCCTCGTTTGTCGAGTGCAACACGATCTACCTTGTCATAGCCGACACCCATGCGAACAAGCCTGAATCCCCGATTTCTCGCGTCAGACCTATCTCATATCCAGTTGAAGGCACTAGCTGATGAACTCACAATTTGAGATTGGGGAATAATTCCAGATCTGCAGCAGTGAAATCAGGTTTCAGTATTGAAATGCCATCCACCTTGTCACGAAGGCTCTTGTCGATAGTCGACCATGGCTTGTAAGTCGGCACTCCTGCGGGCGAAAGATGCCCCTGATGATAGTTCACAGTGTAAGACTGGTCCTTCGACCTGAAAATCTCTTGCTCTAGGGTGTCGTCCTGTTTTGTGAGCCTTAGCGGCTATTAGATGCAAAGCGAGACACCAACTTACAGGGTAGAGTCCATCGGCGTGGAGGATTGTGTAAGTTGGAATCGCGTCATTGGCAATTCGGGAGCCCATGTTTTCCCTGTAACCTGAAATGATTTCGACGAAATTGGAAGACTTGCAGGGAGGCAGATAGTCACCATGCCCAGTCAGATTACACGAGCACATCAAATGTCACTGTCAGTTTCCTACTGTCCTTTAAAACGGTCGTTGCACAGGGACACACCTCCGGTCATTCGGTTAAATTCCAGTGACGGCTTGGAGTTTCGCGACCTAAAGCGGGCCTTCACCAAGCCCCAGAGGGCCGGTTAAACTAGGTAAACCCAGCGTCCGCGGTTAAACCAAGTGAACCACGGTTATTTACCGAACAGTGTCTCATTCCCGGCGTAAGGCCGCTGGCCATGCGGAAATCAGGCTTGATTTTAAGGTGTTCAGTAGCATCTAATGCCCTGTTCCCCTCTAGACAGAAGTATCTCACCCGCTACAAGAGCATTTTTTCGACAAACCGCTGCCACCGTTGCTCTTTGTCCGCTCACCAGGTCGCCATGGCGTTTCACATCGAGAACATATTCAGTGTCAAAGACAAGGTTGTCGTGATTACTGGCGGAGGTTCTGGCCTTGGAAAAGGTTTGTGGCTTCATGATGGTTGATGAACTAAACTGACCAGCACGGGCAGCACTTGCTGAAGGCTTTGCTCAAAACGGCGCTAAGGTTTACATCACTGGTCGGCGTGCTGAGGTGTTGAATCGTGCAGCGAAGGAAATAGAGGGCACAGCCTCTGAAGGCGGCCAAGTGATTCCGTGAGAAACGCCAGTTCAGCGCTGGTCGACTACCTTCCAGATCCAAAAACTAATCAAAACGTAGAATTCCTGGGGATGTCGGGACAAAGCATGGATGTGCCCAACTGGTGGAACAGATTGAACACAAAGAGAAACATGTAAGAAGAGTACCACCGAATTGTTGTCTGGAGTTCTGCCACTGAACATGGCCAGATCGACGTTCTCATCAACAACGCTGGTCTCCCAGGATCGATCACCTATCCTGCCTGGGATCCTAATGATGGTATTCCCACTGAACGTTCGCCCGACTTGCAAACACTGACATATTTTCCTAGCGGATGCTGTCCAAGAGGGCCTGTGGAAAAGTCTCGACGAGTATGAATTGACAACAATTTAGTGCATTCCACTGCCCCGCTGTGGATCGCTAACAATGTTCAGCGATTCTTTCGCCAGCACAAACAGCGGTATGACACCCACCCAAGTTTTGTTTCAGTGCCGTTTCTAAACACCATTAAAGTCAACATCAGCGGTGTCTACTTCACAACCGTGGGGTTTGTGCCACTCCTACGCAAATCTCCGGATCCGAGTGTGATTGTCGTTGCATCCCTGGCAGCAGTTATGAATCAACGGTGTGTACTCAATGATGCCGCAAACTACTATTCGACGTTGACGAAATGCTTGCAGAGCCATGGGAACTCTGACCTATGCCACTTCCAAGGTGAGTACACCCTAAAGTTGTGATGTATTGTGCTTACATCATGAATAGGCTGCGGGTGAGTACTGATTCAAGAAGTTGCATCATGAAGAGCGACACTCTGATCTAACCGTGAAAAGCCTTGCATCTGTCCAAGCTCCTGGCTGGCCGCTTTCATCCGTATGTCAACTGCTCATCATCCTCATAGGCGGAAGAAACAGAATGCCCTCGCGAGACGTATCACTGACACTTCTTTCCTCATTGTAGAATGAAAATACGGGTCAACGCCATCCTTCCTGGCATCTTTCCGAGTGAGATGACCACCACGAACAAGTCAAGCGCTTCGGCTTCTTTGAATCACTTTGCCACCGCGGCGGCCAAGCGTTGCACAGCTAGCGAGTTGCTTCACACCAACTAGATTAGCTCTATTGCTGACTTTACTGTAGGACGTGCTGGACTGCCGGAAGAGATTGTCGGGCCTTGCCTGATGCTCTCCTCCAAGGCAGGCGGATACATGAACGGCGGCTGTATCATGGTGGATGGAGGAAGAGCTATGGTACGTATTAGAGGCCTAAGGAGCACATGACGTCTGACTGACTGGCTCTATAGGGAGGATCCATCAATGACGGCATCCGTATGCCGGAGGATACTTACTCCTATTAGAGTTTTCATAGTGTACGTCATATACTGTTCAGACATGGAAAGGTGAAACAGGACTCTCAGTATTGTGAATTGACTTTTAGTCTTGAATTTTGATCGAGTTGTGTTAGTCTTTATTTTGCCGTTCTCTTTTGACTTCTGAGTTTCGAATCCATCACATGGCAAATGGATACCGTCATGGCGAGTGTCCACCATATACGTGCTGTGATAAAGTCTTGAGAACTCAAGTAGTATAAAGCTTCGTTGAATTGGTTCACCTTTAGATACCACCCTCCGAGTCGCCCAATTTTACGCACATTTTCCGCAAGAGTCCTCACATACCGCTAGGCTGAAATTGCTAGAATGTTGCTGATTGTAATCAAAACCAAAAGGTAACAATTGTGATGTACTCATTTGGCTTCCTTCACCATATTAAAGCGACTGCGTCAAACTTTCATGCGTGGGCACTTTCGGATATGAGATCTTAGGTTGCAACAACCCTGAACGCTCCTTCTAGATATGTCTCAAAACTCTATCGCTAGAATCTGTTCATATTTGGGGAACAGAAGAGGCTCGGATATGACGGTTGTTAGCGTCTGAGCAGGGGATCTCAGTAGCCCTGCCTGTGGTGCACCTTTTGGCCCTCCCCATTGGCAGTCCTGATGTCATTTGCCATGCCTCTCTTGAGTACACCGACATCGGTGTTGACAGATATCATGTCAAAACCTTGCTTGGCGCGTATGAGAGCAGCAGCCCCATCGGTGCCTTCGAACATGATTAGCCGCAGCGCTCGTGTAGCCTCCGTTGAGTGGGCAGCGTGAGATGTAACAACTTACAGAAAATGGCACACTTTTTGTTGGCTGCGTGCGCAGCATTCAGTGCTTTCTGGATTGCCGCCTCATGCTCCTGACCACCGCGCTCCACACCCATTTGCTTCGAAGTTCGAACGGACCGATGAAGATGACATCCACGCCATCAACTTCGGCAATCTTTGCTACATTTTCGACACCTGCGCGAGACTCAATCTGTACAGCAACAAGAACGTCTTGAGCGAGAGTGTCATATTCAGCTCCAGGCTCCGTGCCCGGGAAAGCATGAGGAGCAAACATTGGTCCGTAACCTCGAGTGCCTAAAGGAGGGTACTTGGCATACGACACAACTTTCGCAGCATCGACCTGAAGGTCAATCTCGCGTCAGCACAAGGTCAAGGCTGTGGATCAAGAAACGGTTCATGATATGGGATCGATAGCCTTAGCCACTTACCTCTGAATGACACATTGGAGTCATCACACCATGTGCTCCTGCATCAAGAGCTCGCTTGATCATCCATTCTTCTCCTGATGGAATCCTAATGATAGGACTAGCACCTTCGTGACCGACGGCATTCACGAGCTATTGAACAGCGTTAGCCTGCCGGTGTGGACATACCCACCGTGGCTGTGTGTGGGTGTGTGAAGAAAGCCTCCAGCGGCCGACTTACATCATAGTAGTGCACATCAGAAATCAATCCGTGTTCGGCGTCAACCAGTGCCCACGTGAAAGGCACAGAAGCCCCGGAGTCTCCACGAAGAATTGTTTTCGCAACAGCAGTGCTCGGAATACTATTGAGGCCCGTCAAACATGATCCCTTTTCCCTCTGCAAATCTGCAAAGAGATGAAAGAAAATGTGAGTGGAGCAATGAAGCAGAGTATTCCACGTACGTGAGCCAAAACCCAAAGGCGGGAACCCTGCTTTGGAGGGCCAACTTGATAGCAATTTTCTGGGACATGGTGACCGAGTTTGTGATCTTCAATAATAAAGTTCTTTGGTAATTGACGACGTACGTGGGACAGTCTAATCCAGACGACGACTATGTAAATGATGGCGAACAGTTTTGACGTGATGACATCGCCATATCCGGGATACGTAGGTACGGAGAATAACAACCGGCGGCACTTTGAATTTTAGCGTAACTGCAAAGATATTCGGCTCGCTGCCTGGATTCCCTTTTCGTCGGGGCAGTCGAATGGAATTTTAACCGTTCGTCTTCTTACCGGCGGTTAAACTCTGACTCGTCTCAAAGGCACAGCCGGAAAGCCCACCCCAAATATTCAATGTTGCTTGGACAGAAATTAGTGCCGGTCCAATGCCCCCGCGGGGTGTTCCAATTGCCCCGCGGGGAACACACTCCTGTTTTCACAGTCCCAATTACCCCTTAGCTTGTTGTCGTACTTGATACATAAAGATACGGTAAATCTCTAGAGAACAGCCAATGCCGAAGACACGTCCACTGCCTACGATCTGCAAAGTTCTCAGACATGCCTTCGGAATCGGAAAGTCCTACATATGCCGCCCATCGCAGTATGTTGAAATGACTGGAACAGGTCGGATTGAGGTTGACTCAGCTTCGCGTAGACAACACGAACCCTTGCTGGTGGAAAGACTCAGGTCTACGATGGAGCGTCTTCTACAATTTCGGATGCATGTTATGCCCGTTCTATCTTGGCTGTAAGCTGCTCATTGCACCATATCTCGAGTACGTTTGTATTACTGACGACCAATCCGTTCAGATGATCAAGGCCTCTTGACCGGCCTCCAAGCTTTACCATCGTGGAACGAGTACTTTGATCATCCCCAGGGTCAATGGCTGGGCATCATTTCGGCCTCAATCTTTCTTCCTGGTGTTGTGATGGGATTTCCATCTGCCTGGATCTGTAATCATTGGGGCCGGAAAACATGCATTTTGCTTGCTTCCATCTTTGTGATCGCGGGAGCCATTTGGAATGCTTTGTCGCGCAACGTTACCCATTTCATAATCTGTAAGACTACTCGGATTGTCTGCCCATTCTGAATCGTTCTCATATTTATTCAGCCAGAGTCACCATGGGAATCGGTGGCGCGATGGTCAAAGTCAGCGCACCGGCGCTTCTGCAAGAGACGGCCCATCCGCGCCTACGTCCCACCGTGGGTTCACTGTACTATGGTTGCTACTATATTGGCTCCCTCCTAAGCTCGATCATGTGCAGTAAGGCTTCCTGGTCCTCCCAAAGATGACACCTTGCTCATTGTTCCGTTTCGTTAGTCATCGGTCTCAGTGTGCCAGGTGACTGGAGCTGGCGGTTTCCCTGCCTCTTGATACTGGTTGGACCGGCTGCTGTTCTATCAGTTCTCGCCACAGCTCCCGAGTCCCCAAGATTTCTGCTACTCAAGGGCCAGGAAAACAAGGCGCTTCAAATGCTTGCGAAGTATCATGCCAACGGCGACATCAACGATGAACTCGTGCAATGGGAGTTCCGAGAGATGAAGGAAGCCATCAAAGCAGAGGCAATAAGTCACAAGACCTCTTATGTAAGTCGTGGACATTCCAAAATTTGTGTCTGTGTTCATTAACCTGACTCTCTCTAGGTGGATTTCTTCCGGACAACAGGTAACCGTAAGCGTCTGTTCGTCTCCGCAGTGATGGCAATCGGCGTCAACTGGGTTGGAAATGGAATCGTTGGATAGTAAGTAAACTACGACCTTTCTGTATCCTCGCCACACATGTTTAACTGAAAATAGCTATCTCGCGCCTGTTCTGAGGTCTGTCGGTATTTCGAAGCCCCAGGACATTCTTTCCGTCAATGCTGGACTCGCCGGCTGGAATCTCATCGTGGCCGAGATCGCTGGCCTATACGTCGAAGACTTTGGCCGCCGCCCTATCTTCTTTGTATCGATGATAGGCATGATAATTAGCTACTCATTCGTGATGGGATTCTCTGCCGGCTTCGCTGAAACTGGCACAACAGCCCTTGGAGTGGCGGCAGTCCCTTTCCTGTTCCTCTTCTTCGGCTCATACGACATCGCCTGGACAACTCTCAACTACACGTATGTCGCCGAGCTTATGCCTTTCAGCCTGAGAACCAAAGGCCTTGCCATCTACCTTTGCGTCCAGCAGCTTGGCAATACATTCAACCAATTCGTCAACCCGATAGCTCTGCAGGCACTGACGTGGCGCTACTACGCCGTGTACATTGCGGTGGATTGCCTCTATGTGGTCATTATCTACTTCTGCTTCCCTGAAACAAAGAAGATGTCTATCGAGGAGGCTTCAATGATTTTTGATCATGGGTGGGATGGTCGAAAGGCAGTCATCGCCTTGCAAAATGCCTCCGGCAATCATACGGTCATAGCCAAGGCGTCTACAGAATCTTCTGAGCATGTCAAAGCTACGACGGTCAAGATGTGAGCTGTTGGAACACCGAACTATGTACATGTACTTCTTTCTGTGTATATGTGAAAGATGAGCCTGCGTCGATGAATGGATTGCGCATCGGTCCAAATGTCGGTATGTTCTTCATTACAGAGAGAGAGGCCTGGAAGATTGCAGTCTAAGGCTGTGTTAAAAGGGAGAACCTCTATGTGATCGATGCGTGGTTGAGCTGGAACCATGAATGAATAGGGGACGCAAAGATGTAGGTGCTGCCTCTGCTCGGAATATAATAGCTCGAGAGAGGGTGCGGGAAGATTCAAAAAGAAATGCATCTTCTTATTGAGCACCGGCACACATTCATGGGTTGTCTGATACTCGTAGCGAAAACGCAAGGACCATTGCCGAACACCTCTCAGTCCATGAATAGCAGTGAAGAAAATTGGGGATGTTTATATTGTAGCGGATACCTCCAACGAGGCCTCGATAGGTGTCTCGTAAAGGAGCCAAAGCTCTATCAAGCTTCCCAAAAGTTTTGAGTGGCTCATTATAGCCAGTGATATACCACAGAAATCGGGCATGAAAACACCCACAAAGTACAATTTGACGTGACAAATTACCGATGGTGCATGTGAGGGGAGCCCATGGGTGTAGTGTTATTTTCGGGGACGGGGGAGTCGCGTCCTTGCTGATGGAAATGCTGTTGGTCGTATGGTGTCGGAGATCCCATCTCACTTCGCGCTGTCGCGACTGATGCATCTAGTTCCGAGTATCTATGAAGGTTGCCAGAGTGGAACTCTGACTCTCGGGGCGATGTGCTGTAGGGCGGCTTGTATAGACCTGGTGAAGATGTGATGTAAGAGCTTCTGGGGTCTGTGCCGGTGTGCTGAGGCTCGACGAGAGTCTGGGCCGGTGTGTGAGGCTCTGCTGGCTGTGGTACGTCCGGCTTCTCAGACAATTGACGCTTAAGCGACTTGTTCTGGTTCCACAACCAAAAAGTCGAGATAAGACCGGCCAAGAGACAGACACCAGCTACGACAGCGAGACCAATAGTGGCTCCCTTGAAAGCATCACCGTTGCTAGTGCCATCGCCATCCGTGGTGTTCGCAGTACAGACTGATTCCTGTGTCTGGATTGAGATCGCTGCGTCGGTGCCACAGCAGGTTGTGTTCGATGCTCCGCAGCAATATTTGGCTGTGCCGTCATTACAAGCGGTCAGAATAGTCGAGTTGGAAGCGCTTCCGCCAGACTGTCTTGAGTTAGTACATCTGAGTTGAATGATTCCCCAAGCTCTACGACCGTACCGATTCATCCGTGCAGATGTTGACACAAGCCTTGCTCTTCCATGTCTTGTCCGTACAGAACCCTCTCTGTGGTTGCTGTTGCTTGTTGATACAAAGGCCGGATGATGAGCAGATATCTCTTTCGTCGGCCGGGCCGTCGAGAGCGCAGCAGCTCGAGAAGACGCCGGACTGAGTGATTCCGAGCTTATTACATGGAACGTAGGTTTCGTTGTTGGCAATCGAACCGTCTGGCGCGTAACAGGTAACCTCTTGTGCTGAAACTTGAATAGAAAGGCCCAAGGCCACTGCTAGTAATGACACCAACATCGCGGCGATCAATTTGGCTGGTTCGGATCCGTCAAGAGACCGGGCGATGGCGCACAGCGATCGAGTGTGGGACAGAAAGGAGAACGGAAGAAGAAAAACCGAACCAGACTAATTTCAATCAATCAAAATGGGGGGCCTGTCTGTCTTTATGAGAAATACAGTAGCACAGAGCTGATCACCTGTACGCCGCCGGCCTGCATATCCGGCGCATCCTTCCCACTCTCCTCCTCGCTCTTTTCCTCAAGCCTCGCTGCATCTCACCTCAGATGACCAGTGTGGGCTCCATCTTACACGCATAGAAAATGCTGGTAGCTCAACATACGATATCAGCACCTGCAGCCAACAAGCCCGTCAGCTGTCTGAAATAGGCAAGCGAGATGCAATGGCTGTGAACCCCTACTCAACCGAGCCAGTCAGAGGCATGGATGGCAGCAGGCTGCAGCATTCGGCCAAATGAAAAGACCTTTCCAACACACAATTGAAGACAACCAACACAGCGGATTATTCACCAAAACTGGGCGGCTGTGTCCGAGAGGGAGGGGCACAATGAGGGGGCTCGGGGCAAACCGACATTGTGAGGGTGGCCACCGGACGCAATGATACGCTGGGATGGGCCGATTGGCACCGTCGGATTGAGGGGTTCGTCAATGAATCTGTGAACTATTATTTACGGATCTGAGTGTTTTCTTTAGTCTGCGCCAGGATCGTTCTGATCTCATCAGATAATTCGTTTAATCTTGCATGCAGTGTCTGAGTAATAGGTAGGTACTTGGAATGGGCCCCATCGCGACGTTTCTGCAAGCTGAGCTCTGAAAATTGAACACCGCCCCCAATCACATTCTAATGTGAGAAACAGGTGAGTGAAATTATCCCCCAATCATGATCCCATGGCCAATGTTCCATTGCAGCGACACCATGTTGATCATTGTAAAGCCACCTGGCTTGGCAGACCACACAGGCGATTCGCCCGAATGCTGTGATCAGGCTATCGCACCGGTCAGCTTACTTGGCACTGAGGAGCTGTCAATTGAGTACAGTGTCGCACTGATTCAGAGATGTTCTGGAATTTGACTCAAATGCGCGTCAGAGCAAAGTTGGCGACGCCTCTCAAATAGTGCAGGCTCTTTCTGTGCCATGAGAATCACAATTCACAAGCACACTAGGTATGTACGTCGCAAATTACTTCACATTACGGGGAATAGAATCGTTGTTACCCGACTATTGAGAAGTCTTCAGCTTCTTCTAACAATTCAAATACTTGTTAATCGCTCACGGCAATAGTTGATGTTTATTAGCTAGCTCCGAAAATGCAATTGTCCGCTGAATCCATTGGCCATGGCCTGTTATCCATCCATGAAGAAGGACTTGGTCTGAGCTGTCAAGCAACACGTGCGAAGCAGGTATATTTGCTAAAGAACACGTGACACAATCGTAAGGTATTAATGGTAACCTAGCAATCCACTAGAAGGCGGTCCAGCTGTATGGTCACTTGAGTACTCCGACGTTTGATGTACCTTGGCACGCGACCTCCTTTGAGGAAGGGAAGAAATGATTCGAAAATGACTATATTAGTGGAATATACATATGCTTAGGAGATGGGATGGTGAATGTTCATAAATAGGTGCGGTAGACAAATGTGACAAGTTCTCGACTTCGTAGCCTTGTCAGCAGACGGAACGACAGTATATATATTTAACAGGCTAGTGGTAATCATTATACATTCAATCATAAAGCCTGGTATTACATAAATAGGCTACAAACAAAGAAGCCAGTTGGAGCATGCCGCCCACCTAGTCAAAGTCTTCTCCTCTTTAAGCTGTCCCAGTGGCGGTTCCCTGCTCGGGATTTTGTAAGCTCATCCGCCTGAGTGTCTCTTTCTTTGTCGTCAAAACCTCATGCAACTCTCTGATCATGTCTGGAACAGGCCGTTTACTGATGAAGATGGAATCAAACTGCCCCAGCACCTCGGGGTAGTTCCGAAGACAACTCCTTGCTTCCCACAGTAGTCTCTCCGCAAAAGCAGGATCAGCGGTGTTCTTGAGCATCTCGGCCATTAAGGTGTTGTATCTTCGCTGGTTTGCGTCATCAACATGTTGCTACGACCGTTGTTAGATCCTAGGATGCAAAAGCGTAGAGAATCACGTCGCTGATGCTCGCATGAATGGTCTGAGAATTGGCCCAGCGTACCTGGATGTCAAACGTCAAATTGACAGTGGGTTCTATAACCGCTCCTTTGAAATCTACTGATGGAAACTGTTTCTGAATGTCTTCGCCATTTTTCATCGACTCGGCAATCATCCCCTCCCGACTTCTGCCGAGAACTTCCGGCTGCTGCGACGCAGCGTCGGATTCGGTGGAGCTCGCGGAGCTGCTCATCATGCGGGACTAACGACAAAATCGCGGTTTCAATCCCGACACGTCCGGCGATGACTTTTGGTTGCGGAATCAGTAGGTTTGGACAAGCTTGAGCTACCGTCTGAAGTTGCCCCTGTCGGCGCACGTGAAACTGCCAACTCAAAAGTCGCGGATTGGAGTCGGGGCGAACCCCAACCCTTTTATGCATTTGGCGTGCCAGTGACACATGGAAGATCGGCTACCAATTTGGCGGGAGCGACACCGCGCCGGCAAAACGGTGGCGTTTGCCGATGAAGTCACACCCGCCCTGTCATTGGTGATTGTGTTCAACCTGCATGTGCTGTCAGCCCTTTTAGCATCAATCGTTCCCTAGCGGCTTGGCGGATCAACCCGGAGCTGATCCCGAGGTCAGTTGTGAAGAATGGTTGCTTCCCGCGCCTCGGCTCGTCTATCCGCTCGTCAACTTCAGGCGGGCTAAGTGGGCTATGGCACGCGCTCAGATTGTTTGGCAAGACGGAATAGTCGAATTTGACTAATGAATATGCATTTTGTTTATGGCTTAATGATTTACAGTAGATGTACAATGGCGACCCGTCACTGGCTTTTGATGAGCCAGGCCCTTTCCTTTTCCAACTGTCTTGGTACGTTGAAAGCGAGAAAAGAAAGATTATTCGGCCATCTCAAGAAAATGTCGCTGATACTCGAAAATGTCGACTAAAATGTGCCCCTCGCTTTTGTGACACCCGTTAACAATTTGACGGTCGAGAAGGCCTAGCGGGGCGCTTCGCACCCTTCTTGCGCTCAGCTTCGCTAGGTTCGGTGGGTTCGGCGGGCTCTTCGCATTCTCTTGGCTTCACAACCGGATTCAAAATATCTTCCCGGGCGATGGCTGGTGCTGCTTCTTGAACGGATCGATCTTCGATGTTTAGGCGGCGATAGAGGCTCTGAAGAATGTGGGTGTCGATGGTGAAAGCCAGTCCAGTGGAGACGAGGGTGGTAAGGAATACAATTGCTGAGACCTTCATGGCTGTGAATCGAAGGTGATTTCGAGGTTTTGTTTTGTTGCATGTTGCAAATAAGAGGACACGACCAATGGCTAATATGAGGTTTGTAAATAATCAGATGGCAGAGCGCAGGAAATGATAAAGCGGACCAGGTGGCTTAAGTATGCTGTATTGGGGACGTGATGTATGTATGTTGTTCTGACATACCTATGGTAGGCCTGGTGACTTCAGGGGTTTCGGCGTCGCCCGAGATCGCCGGCCTGACTCGCATGGGCTATGCACAGCCTTACAGAAATTAATGCGGTGGATGTTGTGGGATACCAGCGTACTTTTTGTAGTTCGGCTGAAGTGTCATCGTCATAAGTATTGGGATGTGCCTTATTGTTCTCATTTGCCATATTTCTATGAGGTTGAGCAAGCGCAACATCGGAGGCCGCGGGAATGGCTTCCTTCTGCATGTTGGGATGTGTTTGTCACAAGCCCGAGGCCTCTACATCCAAGCCTGCTGGTTCGCGTTCGCGATTAGGCGACCTTGATGTTAATGGAAACCCCCCCCAAGAGATTATCGTCGCCAATGGTAGTATCATCAATGAGGTTGGGCTATGTCGGAGAATTCCCAAGGACTATTAACACGTCTCAAATTAGTGGAGAAACCAGAGCGAGAAACAAAGTCGACGATGGAAGGGACGATGGCTGGAACAAATAAAAATGAAAATCATGGGACGAAAGGAATATTTCAATCAATGGAAAAGCTCATGAGAGGTATAAAATAATACCTCTCATGACTATGAATTATGTGCGTCGTCTAGAAAAGAACTGGGTTTAATTACGCGGCGTGTCCCGATGCTTCATTATCGATCAATTATTCAGTGAAAACCTTCAGTTCCACCAAACGGACCTTCTTGCCCTCCTTGGGCGTCACGAGAATTCTGACGGACTCAGTGGAGACACCAGTCCACTTTACGTTGGTGATGCCATTCGCCAGAGGCGCGTCGTACGTTGCGTTGGCGACATCGGTCCATTCGCCGCCCAAAACCTGCAGCTTGTAGCTCGCGGGAACATCGAGGCCCTTCTCCTCGTTCGCGAAGAAAGCGATCTCCGCGCGAGAAATGGTGACAGCTGCGCCGAACTCTGTGCTGACCCATTCCTCAGTCGTGCTGCCTTCAGGGGTATCGAGTCCATTAGCAATGGTGTCCTGGGTCCAGAACCAGATGCGGCCGTCAAAGACGTCATGGAGGCGATTGATGTCGTAGTTGGCAACGGAAGTGTTGACAATAGGAGGGGTGATATCAGCCTGAAGCTGGATCGCTTGGTCAAAGGAGCGGGAGACGGAGACGGTTGAGCGAGCAATGTCGACTGTCAGGCGCTCGAGCTTGTCGGATGAAGCGACCACCTGGCCGCCGACCTCAACGCGCAGGCCAGCCTCGCCGTAGCGGTCACCAGTCGAATCCCACTGAACAGCAATCTCTTGACCGTGGTAGAGGATCCGCTCGGCGCGGAAGTAGGAGATGGAAGATGGGTCAGCCAGGGGGTTGACTTCCAGAACGTCATCCGCGCGAGGACGAATACCGACGAAGCCGGACAGAATCAAGTCAACGTAGCCGGAATGGAAGTAGTGGTGCGAGCGTCCCAGTCCGACAATCGGCTCACCGGTATCGGGGTCGTAGTTCTCCTCGATGTCCAAGATGTTGTCGAAGTGCTTGTTGTAGTGCTGGTTGGCATACTGCTTGAGAAGCCTAGTGTAGTCGCCAACGTTGACAAGCGAGGATGAGTTGGGGTAGTGGTCGAGAACATTGGCGAGCGAGGTCAGGACCTGGGTCGTCTGGTAGGGCCAAGAAGGACCATTCCAATGGCACTCGGTTTGGGTGCCCTCGTAGCGCCACACACGCATGTAATATTCGTACGAGGGTTCGACAGTGCGCAGTCCGAAGGGTCCGCCGAGTTGATCGGAGCTAAGAACGTGCTTCCATGCCTCACCGAACTTGGCGTCATCATCGGGAAGATCATGCGCCCAGGGAACAATGCCAGCGAGCTCACGTCCTCGGATGAAGTCCCAGTAAGTCACGTTCTCGTTGTTGACGAAGAAGCGATCGATGAAGTGCTCGAATGTGGAGTTCCACAAGTCTCTCTGGAGAGTGTCCTTGATGGCGTCGGCTCGGTTGTTGTATTCCGCAACAATATCGTCAAGACCACCCTTCAAAGCGGCGATCTTGGCGATAGCCCGCGCGTTGGCGTATTGGTAGGTATTGATGGTAGGACGGAAAGCCTGGCCTCCACCAAAGCCATCATACCCGCCAGACGCGTCAATACTGGCGATAGTATACTCGGTCGCGTCGGCGAGGGGTTCGATCCAGAAAAGACCCTTCGTCTCGTCGTAGTGATCTCCAAGCCATTCGTTGTAGACCCTTTGCATGTCGTCGAGGAGCGAGATGGCGAGCTCGGGGTTTCCGTCGACGAGATAGTTCCTCCAGACACCATCTGCCAAGCTTTCGGAGTACTGACGCGGGTTGCTGTCGGCGCTATACATGAAAGTCGCATGGTCCTGCTTGAAGCGAGGGTCGCGGCACCATCGGCCTTCTGAAAGATGGAAGATTGCGGCGCAATTGTTAGAGGCCCACGGCTGAGTCTGCCAGCTAACATTGTCGATGAATTCTGTGGTGATGTAACCGTACTTGGTTCCGACGTCGCGTTGGTGAGTGCGGAAAACATTCCAACGGTAATAGTAGACTTCGGTGATTTCCGAGTCGCTTGATTCGAACAACGGAATACGGTCATGGTACCAGGGCGCGTCGTTGCCAAAGTACTTTTCGGTAACAGCGCCCACGTCCAACGCAGCATGGGCCAAGCGCGCAGTCAACGGGACCGCCGCAAGAGTTGACGAAAGCTTCATTTTGTCGGTCTGCTGGGCCTTTGGTGGACAGCTTAGAATGGCTGGGAGCTTGAGATTCCTCGGTCTGTTGACATGGTGCTTTGCGACGGCCAGCTAGACGACTTTATATTGCCAAAACTCCTCTCTGGCGTGATTCGATGGGAAGCTTTGTCCCCGGATATTACCATACTCGGTCGCCCCGACGGGTTCATGATCACAAACAACCGACCCGGCGTCTTGGCTTCGTACAACAAATACTGTCGCGAGCGGATCGCGGATGCGCGCTTCTTGGAACCTGCATAATGCCCTGAGCCAAGCACACCCGTGCCAATCGTACCGAGCCGCTGCCGCTAGGATGTCATAGAACTACCGCGTCCTTACGGGTGACGATGACGACTGCGCGGGGAAGACTTGGGGCCACAATAGGGGCTGGGGTCCCCGCATGTTCGGTCGATTAGCGCGCGAATGGAACCCCGCGACTCGAGGCGTGATTTACAGGGGTTAGATGATTCAAGATATGCCGACGGAAAGATCGACGGGAAATCGAGAATACGAATATTTAGCGTTATAGCTATGCATGAACAGTTCATGTAAGATGCTAAGCGTGGCTCAGGTACGAGATGACAGGTTTAGCAGTTGAGCCTTTTGTATCAGGGTTCGAGTCCCGTGGATGACAGTATGATTGAAGATGTTGAAGCCCCTAGCCCTGGTCGCGTTACGGCTCTTGCACCTACCGAGCTCAACTGATTGAGGCCAGAATGCTGAAACTTTCAGCAAGTAAAGTGGCCCTACATATAGTGATTGGTGTGTGTCAACAAAGTCTCGTTGCGGGAAAGTGAGAAACTCCTGGCACGACAAACATCGACCACCTACTTACGTGTTCCAAGTCACATGAAGTCTTTCTTCCCTTCTAACAGTTCTTCTTCGCAGTTTGCCACCTGGAGGCGCACCTTGTTGACAGCAGTGTTAAAATAACAAGCCACAACGACGAGCAAACACTTATCGCGGTAGGTCTGATTGACTCTTTACGCACCAAACTTCAGGACCAGACTTCAGTCGCGGGAGAACAGTGGTCGTTCATACTTGTGGACCGCATCCTGGACGGCCGCTTCTCGTGCCGTCGATCATCGGATTTCCGCAAAGCGCGACCGGGGCAAATGCTGGGCGTTTTAAAGCGGGAGCTCCCGCACGGCACCGGACGGAGGGGATGAGGGTCAAATAAAAGATGGAGCGACTTGGTCATTTTATTTCCAGGCCGAGCCATCGGATCATCGAGAATGTTCAACAAGATTTTCAGCGACAGGGTATTTCTTTAGTAGGAAGGTTCCATTTTCAGGTTCTTGGCTTGATATGAACCTTCCGACTCTGGCACCAATGTCCGGGCGACCCACTGAATTACCTTGATGTTGAATACGAGCATCCCGCGTCGTATCTATCAAGTCCCTTTCTTAAAGAACGCGACATCGCAAAGTCAGAAAAGACTCGGTAAAAAGTCCAACAACAACAATCCGATCGACCTCTCATCCTCAAGATGGTGTTGTTCGGCGCCTTGGTGCTCCTGGGGCTAGCAAGCCGAGCTGTGGGACACCCTGGTCACAGACCACGGCAACTCAGCAAGCGAGCGCAGCTACTCAATAGCTATCGGTTCAACACAGTGTCTTCTTACGCCCCGGGGGATGATGCGATTTTCCACAAGCCGAGAACTACCACCGAAAGAAGAGACAAACGTGCTGATTATGTTGGAATTGCGACGCTCAAGCTTCGAGAAGTTGCGCCCCAAGCTGAATTTCGGCTGGTGGACGACTCCTACGTGGGAAGCAACGGCGTGGCGCATGTGCATTTTCAACAGACGGTTGATGGCATTGACGTGGACAATGCACAGTTCAACGTGAATGTTCGTCCTCCCCATCTATCATGACTGAAATGTGTGGCTAAGTTATCATCTTACGGCAGCTCTTGGGAGATGGAACCGTTCTATCGTTCGGCAGCTCGTTCTCTGAACACACTCCAGAGATACCGAACATTTCCAAGAGAACCGGCCCCTCCACCACTCCCCTTGGAGCTTTTCAGACAGCAGTTCAGCTTCTTGATCTTCCGATCACGGGTGTCGCCGCATCTACAGCGGAATCTATTGATGACGATGGCACATATGTCATTAGAGGCGTTAGGGGCGCTGTGACCGATCCATTAGTAAAGTTGGCATACGTTCAAGTCAACGGTTCCGTTGCGCTGGCATGGAGAGTTGAGACCGACATTGGGACTAACTGGCTCCACACGTACATTGATGCCACAACTGGTAAAGACATCAGCGGTGTGGTTGACTACACAGATACGGCTACGTATGAGGTCTAGTGAGTGATTATTCTGACTCAGTCGTCTTTCGTGGCCTAATCGGCTCTCAGTCCATGGGGGTCCATGAACCCAGATGAATCAGCGAGACAATCCGTTGCCAACCCAGAAGACACGGCTACTTCGCCCTTTGGCTGGCATTCCGACGGTACTCAAGAATACACAACACTCCACGGCAACAATGCTTTTGTCACCATTTCATCAGGCAACAATCCCAGCTCTTCCGACCTGCTATTTTCGTATCCCTACTCACCAGCCACGACGGATCCAGCATCATACGTGGAGGCGTCGGCTACTCAGGGATTCTACATCGTGAACAGATTCCATGATATCCTCTACAAGCTGGGCTTTGACGAAGATGCTGGAAATTTTCAAACTAACAACAATGGCAAAGGTGGTGCTAGCGGCGACCCGCTTGAGCTTATTGTGCAGGCATCGGGAGGCTCAGCGCAGATTTATGTGCCGGCGGATGGAAGAAGTCCTCGCTTGTCAATGGGTGTATGGTCTGGTACTCCTCAGCGCGACAGCATGTTCGATGCGACAGTTCTTTTGCACGAGTACATGCATGGAGTTACAAGGCGTCTTGTGGGTGGTCCCGCTACCTCAGGCTGTCTTTCCGACATGAACGGACTTTCAATCAATGAGGGATACTCTGACTTCGTACCTACCCTCTTGCGCGTCAAGGAGAGTGACACTAGGAGCACGGATTACACAATCGCAGATTGGGCAACTGGTCAGCCGATTGGGCTGAGATCTCACTATGTCTCGACCAGTCTGGAGAAGACTCCACTGACATATTCGTCCTTGAATGATCTGGTCAGCACAGGAGGCTTTGATTTGGCCACTGTTTGGGCTTCAGTGCTGTACGACGTTTTCTGGAACATGGTGGACACCTATGGAATTGGAGATGTGAGCGCTGTCAGCTTTGACGCGAACGGCGTGCCGCAGGGAGCTCGGTATCTGCTGCTGAAGCTCATTTTGGACAGCGAAGCTTTGATGCCATGCAGTGCGCATCATCTCCAAGCTCGAGACGCGCTCTTGGAAGCTGACCAGGTTTTGACTGGAGGCGTGAACAAGTGTTCTATTTGGAGAGGCTTTGCTAGAAGAGGCTTTGGACAGGATGCTGTCTACGGTTCTGGAACGAGGGGCCGAGTTGATGGGTTTGCTGTTCCGTCAGATTGCTAGGTTCCTTTTGATTTCGACCTGGGATGTATGCACAGGGTCTTGGACATAACGTTCGGTCGCTAATATAGCAAGATTACTATTACTTCTCATCATGGAGTTTCTCATTGTTATTATAATACCCCAGCAAGGTCTTCAAATCATATCGACCGGGCGGGATGAGTCACGCCGCTGCTGAACTCCACATCCACGGCCCCATTTGATCACCGGAGCGGAAAGGTCGCTGCAGCTACGCACCGCCCGACCCTCCGAATCGCATCCTCCGGCTTTAATTATATTCCCGCGCCTCGGCAGATCAGACTACAAAACCTGAGTCTTACCGCTTCCAGACCCAATCCTTTTTGTTTTCGACTTTGCTCCCTCTCAACCTTACGAAAACTGAGCCTACCATGGCTTCAGAAATTCAAATTCGTCTCGCTAAGCCTTCGGACGCTGACGCAATCGGCAAGGTTCACAATGAGGCCCTCAATCAGTTCCACGAGTTTTACCAAGCCTTTTATGAGCATCCGATCGAACAAATCATACTAGTAAACACAAGTAACGTGGTGCAAAACCCCAAAAACCAATTCTACGTAGCAGTAGATGAGTTGGACACTGTGGTCGGTTTCATCAGGTACCATGTCGTGGATGCGACGGAGCCGAGCGATGCAACCACAACGGTGGAAGCGCACGAAATTCCCGCAGTCACAACTCCAGCTTCAAATCTGTTCGCCATCAAGGACCACATGAAGGAGCTATGGGAACGCTTTGGTCATCCAAGAGAGGACGAGATGGATGCGTGCTATGAGAAGGCTGTGGACGGGCGAAAGCACAACTGTAAGACCCCTTGAGAGCCTGGATCGACGGCTGCCCTAGCTTCGGGAGCATGACCTTTGGTGAAAGTTGCTGATGTTTGAATTTGTCCAGATATTAAGCATATCATGGTTGATCCAAAATATCAGCGGAAGGGTATTGGGGCCAAGCTTTTGCGGACGGTGATTGATATCAGTGATACTGAGAGGGTTCCAGCTTTCCTTGTGGCATCAGCAGAAGGTCATGGTCTCTACAAGAGACTTGGCTTCGAGGACCTAGGGACTTGGACAATTGACAACGGCCGCTGGGCGAAGGAGATCGTCCAGCATGAACATGATCTTGGTCTCACTGGGAATGAGAGACTGTCTGAATGGTTCGCCGGCACGCAAGAGGTTGAAAAGTACATGATGAGGTGGGAGACAAGGGAATGATCACGAGAAACTTGGCACATAGCAAACGGGAAGTGGGCCAAGAGGAGGACCCCATGGTGCAGGAGGCCTTACTCGATCAAGGCTTTGGGTTTGGCACTCGGGGAGCAAAAGACCTTCGCCGCCCGGGTCATCCAATGAGCGCGGAGTTTGCTGTTATCGACTGAGAACCCCGAGCCTTTCAAATGTCCTCCGAATAAGCTCATAATAGCCCAATTGTTGAAAAGACCAGATTCAACCGCGCGTCGGTCTTTGCTGAGTCAATGCTGCGAATGGAAAATCGAGCAATTTAATCAGCAAGGTTAAGATAAAGTTGCAAATATTGAGCAGTAATATTTTAGCAGTTCAACGGCATTGCAAAACGGACGCTATCAATCGGCGACCTCTTGACAAGCCGACGGGTGAACATCTAGGGATGAGACGTCGGGGACGTCATCGACGAGAGTGAACCAGGAACGCAAAGCGCATTCATCTAGGTTATATGGCTGGCTATCTCCACTCTCTCGTACCGAAAGTTAGGTCAGCCTCAAAAGCTTACTTGGACATGCACCTGTCAGTGCCAGATCTATCCGATATACGAGCAGCGGGTAGCGCGACGCACAGCACGGAAACAACTGCAACCGCTTTTCTAGAATTTTCGAATAGGACGAATTAAGATATGTGAAGCCCGCGTGATTATCGCTTAAACGTAAAATGAGGCTCTTTTTCTCTGGTAAACATCGTGGCTGCATGAGATAGATTATTGACAACCTTGTGAGGACCACGTTGTGAACGATTCAAAAGCCTGGTCTCGGGCCGAACCGTGCATGTTGACAACACCGAATACCAGAGGCGTTCGGGTACGAAGACCACAAGAGACATAGCGTCATGCAGGAATGACTCGACTTGACACGAACAGCAAATATCTCAGAGAAAGGGTTGCGCTCTTATTGATCAACGTCGAGTTCATCTGATCCGATCTCAGGGGACATACGCCGCTATTCGGCTTCCTGCCGACGATGCTGGCCTATCCGGCGGAGCCGAGCGCGGACGATATGAGTGATCCTTTTGGGTGATGCTATGAAACAGCCCGTGGCCTCCGTGGCTCGAGCAGAACTGAATGAGTCCAGAACGACAACATGCAGACAGGCGGTTTACTGTCAAAATTGCTTTGGCCTCCCACCACCATAGAAACCTCGTGGGTGGCTGCTGGTGAACCTGCCAAGGTTTTCGTGACAGACGAGCTAGCAAGTGTGCAGAGTGTCAGACATAAGGCTGCATTCGTCAATTGTACTATTATTGATCCCCAGTTTGATGGTTCCCGATGTTTGGGTTGTGGTGTGAAGCATTACATGAGCGAGTCTAAGGTGCATGTCTTCGGAGTATTTGGAAAATGGCAAAGCTAGGGCTACCCTGAAGACTTCAGCAAAGATAAGCACCTATTCTTCATTGTCGGACTGTGTTTTCGCCCGGAACCCAATCTTTGCCCATTCATCGGCGTACTTTTCATGATCGCAAGTTGGCCGACAGGCCGTGATAGAAGAAACTCACGCTCTGGGTTCGCGGCCTGGGCTTCATCACGATGCTCATTTCTAGTCAACGGTTAAAGTGACACAGACATCGCGGGGCTGCCGATCGGTATTCAAATTTCCCATAACGCTTTTCTGCCGACCTTGTGTCTAATACCTAGATGTGCTGTAAGATTGAACATGGCCAGAGCTGTCCGCAGGAACGCCCTACAAACGGCTGTGCGCGTCTCAAGAAACATGCAAGAGAAGACATCGAACGCTGCATAGAAGCAACGGAGCTACCCTCTGCACGACGTCACCCTCACATTGATCAAGATGATCGCTGATCCAGACCATAAAGTTCTCTGTGCGCGGCGTTCGTACTCGTCATACGTGACCGTCGAAATTTCGGACTAAGTCAAAAGCCTCTTGCTGTACATGAGACGGACCGCCCACCGGCTTAAGCAACTTTGAAAGAAAACCGGCTTGTCAATTTCAACGTGAATGATGAGACTAGACGAACAGCTTTTCACTCAAGGAATGTCCGTGTAGGTAGCCATCCCGAGAATCGACCATGGGTCCCAGCGCCAATCACCATCGCGGCCGGTGGAATGCCACGCTTTGGTCCAAACATCTGAGCCGGGCCCACCTCGAAAGGACTTGCCCAAGTCAGAAAGAGCCTACCGGAGGAGCCATGGCCAGATGTTCGTGATCATTGCGGAAAGTTCGGGTTCGCTGATAGACACGAACGCCCACACGGAGCACCCGGGTCTCGGTTTGCACTTCCTGATTGAGTTATGGTGCAATTGCGGAGCCCCGAAAGTCTTTCGTGAATTGACTTGAGATGATTGGGATTCACGTCACCGTGGAATCGGCGACATGCTTTGACAGCAAACGGTCGGTATAGGTGTGGTTCGTTACAATAATCTCCATGTTACCTCCTACGAGCAAAGTGATATAAAATCATTGCGAATATCCTGTCCATATCACTTCTTTTTTCTCTCATCATCACACACTTCACTCTTCACTTCAATCATCTACTACTTCACATTTCACCTCAATCATCTACTCTTCTTTCTATTCCACACTCGACCTTTCGACACTAACTTCTCATCTCTTCAAAATGAAGTTCTTCAACTCTATCATCGCCTTGTCGGCCCTGGCGGTCAGCATCAATGCTCTTCCTGTCTCTGTCTCCAACGATGAAGACAACACTTTCACGTAAGCAATCATACCTTCATCCTTATTTTATCGACATGAATCTTACCTATCTACACAGTGATATGGCGATCTCCGATCTCGCCGGCCGCCAAGTCCCGCCTCCTTCAGCTCTAACTCCGGCCCCTCAACCCGAAGATGAGAATGAGATGGACGAGTGGGAAGAGGAGGCCTTCGAGGAAGATGATGTCGAGGACGATGGCGAAGTCGACGCTCAGGGCAAGAAGAAGAAGAAGAAGGGCAAGAAGGGCAAGAAGGGAAAGAAGGGCAAGAAGGGCAAGAAGGGTAAGAAGGGCAAGAAGCCCGCTGAGGCCGAGCAGCCCGATGCCGTGGCCCCACCTCCGGCTGCCGGCGCCGCCCCGGTCCCGGCTGCGGGTGTCGCTCCGGCTCCTGCTGCTGGCGCCGCTGCCGGCGCTCCTAAGCCTGCCGCTCCCGTTCCCAACGCTACTGCTCCCGGAGCTGCCCCGGCAGCCACAACTCCCGCCGCTCCCAAGGCTCCCGCACCGAAGCCTGCCGGACCTGCAGCCCCCGCTGCTCCCGCCGCACCTGGTGCTCCTGCGCCTGCGCCTGCCGCTCCCAAGCCCGCCGCGCCCAAGCGAGCTATGGCGTTCGCCGCCTAAATCGACGACTTTCTACTATACTAAGAGCGTTGGCGTTTGGAGAGTAGGAGCTGGGAGCTAGGAGATAAATTGTACTGGAGGAATGGAGATAACGGTTGCTGGTTTCAACACTGGGGTTTTAGGGGGTCTTTCTTTATCTGGATCTGGTATTTCCATAGTCAGTATCATGCGGTGTTTGAGACGGCGCTGATACGCATTAAATGTAAAAACTTTCCTTGCTTCCTATAAGTCACGATCTGTGCGACCATGATTGAAGTGTTCGGCGCACGTAAGAATTGGGTTTCTCTCCGAGTTTTCAACGAGATCACTAGCCTCGATGAAATGGCCACATTTGCTTTAACTACAACATGATGTTGTTGAAACAAAGCCACAGCCACCCCAGATGCCTGGCTTTTCGTATTATCAGAGGCTTTGTTAACACCAACAGTAATTTCTGGTATCAGACTGACTCAGTTTCAATGCCTAATCGGGCTTCTTTAGAGCCTAGACTTTCTGGTCTTCATTTGCATTGGGAAAATCCGATTATCCAAACTCAGCAACACGGGTGTCATGGCTCCCTCAAATGCTACTCACAACCACAGCAACCTAGCTCGGGAAAGACGGGATGGCGTAACCAAGAACAGCAGTCGGCACCCCAATGAAGCCCCCTCGCCATGCCGACTTGAACTGCTACCACGGCAGCATCAACCAATAACACCCCTGACGTGCCATGCGATCCAACTCCAACATGGCCAACATTGCCAACAAAAGCCATGACCAACCACCCAATCTCCAACGCGGCTGCCGTCCGCGGCACGAAAGCTAATTTGACGAAAGTTTTCATGTAACAGTCGTGGTTTTGCAGCAGTCGTATCTGCCGACCCCTCCTCTCCAAGAACGACGTCGCCGCGCTAGTCGATGGCAGCTTAATCCCCGCCATGTTGCATCCAGAATAGTCGATCAACCCTGGCAGGCGCTCGTCTCGTGGTGTCCCCAATCACACGGCACGTACTGCAAAGTGCCATTGCTCATCATTAAGCTTTTGAGTGTTCCCCGCAGGAGCAGAGCTCGGATCATTGCCTATCGTCTGGATCACTTCAGTGGTTATAATAAAGGCTCGAGCCATGTCCGTGAACAAGCAGCTGCGTGTGAGGAATGTGACACGTTTACGCTGTTTCTTGGTCGCAATTCCTCAATTATCGTGATCTCATCATCGTCAAAATGTCTTACAACGAGTCTTCGAGGATGGGGCGCGATAGGGAGATGAAGATTCGCATGGCCCAAGAGGCCCAGGCGGTTATCGAGTACGAGGAGGATCCCCATCGCGCCGCTTTGGAGGACAATCCGGCAGAAGCGCGCGTGAGCATCAAGACTTGGATCGCAATCTTCGTACGAACCCTCAAACCTCATTTGTGACTCTCCTGCTGACAGTTCATCTTTTTCAGTCTATGGCATTCTCGTTCGGCCCAGCTGTCGGACTCGCTTTCCTCGCAGTTGCATCGATCGTTGTCCCAGTCACCAACGAGCTCGGTGGGCAGGAATCTCTAGCCTGGGTTGTGGGATCATGGTCTCTTTCGACGGCGTGTTCATTTTCCCTCGCTGGACCGCTCAGCGACGTCTTCGGCCGCAGACTGCTGGTCCTCGGCGGCCAGGCGACTGTCGCCGTCGGGTGCATCGTCGCAGCCACGGCCAACAACATTTCCAGTCTCATCGCAGCCGAGACTCTCATCGGCATTGGCACTGGCTTCGTTTTCGTCTCGTACGCCGGTGTCCCCGAAATGCTCCCAAACAAGTGGCGATCCCTTGGCCTGGGCATATTAGAGTCTGGCATCGCGGTTCCATGGTGAGTCCGAATATATGACCCTTTTCCTGTTATCGTTCCCGTCTTCCGCGTCGCATAGTTCGAACGTTTTCCCTGAGTCAGAAACTCTGTTTCGATTCCTGGAAATGTTCGGCACCCAGTTCTAGTGGCCGACCTGAAAAAAAAAGGCGACGTGCCGACCGAACACCACACCCTCTTTGCCGTGAACTTGGAGAATCCCCGCACGGCACTACTGCCAGTCTTACTGCCGATGAAAGCCAAGATGGAAGCACACTGACCGTTCTGGAAACCATCCAGGGGCATCCTCTCCGTCCTCCTCGGCAATGCTCTGCTGAAGTATGCATCATGGCGTTGGATCTTCTACCTGGGCATCATCATCGAGGTCCTTGGTTTGATCGGCACCGCATTTTCGTACCATCCCACCGCCAGGCCGCGGGGCGACTACGACAAGACTCGCCTGCAGCAGCTTCGCGATGTCGATTGGATTGGCCTGTTCCTATTCACAACAGGTCTGGCCGTGGCCCTCATCGGCTTGACATGGGGCGGCACACCTGCATACCCGTGGAATAGTGCCGGTGCAATTGCTCCCATCGTCGTCGGCTTCGGAGTCTTGGCCTTTGGCTTTTGGTACGACTTCAAGATTGCCGCACACCCGATGTTCCCCTTGAAGCTGTTCGTTATGTTCCGCCAATACTCCGTGTTGCTGGTTGTTCTCTTTGTCTCTGGGATGAACTTCCACGCTATGTCAGCGCTACTACCCCAAGGGACCCTCTACATGTTTACCCCAGATGGCATTCAGATCGGGGTGTTGTCGCTCCCCAATACCTTGATGATTGGCTTCACTGGTGTGCTGGCACCCCTCATCGCTCACAAGGTCGGTTACATCAAGTGGCAACTCGTCATTGGCATGGCGCTGCAGGCCCTTTTCATTGGCGCAAGCGCTGCGACTGTCTATCCAAACGAGAAGCTCGCATATGCCTTCGTCCCGGCATTCGGAGTTCCCATGTTCGTCTGGGTTACCATCCTCTCTTACGCCATCGCAAGTCTCCACGTCCCTCATTCGAACCTAGGTGTCGCCATGGGCTTGCTCGGCACCTTCAGATCCGGCGGAGGTGCCGTCGGTAACGCCATCTTCAACACCATCTTCCAGGAGAAGTTCCGCGAGTTCGCAGGCGAAGAAATTGCTGCAGCCGCCATCGGCAACGGACTCAACCCGGCAGACCTTGGAATCATCATCCCGGCATCAATCGAGTATAACCTGGGCAACCCGCGAGCGCTGCTTAACGTCCCAAGCATTACGCCAGAGATCCAGGAAGCACTGAAGGTGGCCGTTCGCACCGCGGCGGGACATGCCTTCAAGATCGTCTTTTACATTACCATCCCTTTCAGTGTAGTCGCGTTACTTTGTTCCCTGTTCGTCGAGGACCCCACCGTCTACATGACTAACCACATCCAATCTGCGATGGATCAAGATCAGATGGGCCCGAAACGCGGGAAGGTGATGCTAAGCCCTGATGGCCAGGGTATTGAGTTCGACAATGTCAGGACAATCCACGTGGAGGAACACATTGGAAAGAGTTGAGCTACAAAGACATGAAAGTGGCGATCAACTGCTTTGATGTTGCCCTTCAAGAAGAAGCCTGACCTGTCTCTCAGGGCATGGATCGATTGGCTGCATGTAGATCATGAGTGTCTTTGCAACGCATATAATAATAGTGAATGGAGCCATTGCATTGTATCAATAGCGATAAATAGTGCGAACTCCAATGCTGGCAGTCTGCGGTTAGAAGCCTCGGGGGATGGTCGCGTGGGCGACGGATGTTGAAGTCGATGCACGTAGACAAGACGTGCCGTCATCAGCCCGGCTAATATGTGTTTTCAACTTTTTGAAAGAACGAGAGTTATGTACAACAGACCAGGCCTTGGTTCGCCACTCATTATCTTCATTCCCGGTAAATTTTACAAACTCCTGGCACCAAGTTCTTAAGGTCGACCACTTGGCTTCTGTCTCCAAGCAGCATTGAAGGGTATAAAGACCGACTTGAATGCCTTGAACCTTGTTGTTGCTCCATTTCCAACCCATTCTTGTGTCATTACCCCCACTACTACGCCTCCCATCTTTACCGTCTCGCCGTGTCGTCTAACTGTGCTGGCCCATTACCCCCTTGGGTGTGGCCGGAGTCTAGTTCGTAGCGAGTCTCGGATGTGGGGGCTTCGTAGATGGGGTTGTGACCGGCCTCGGCGGCGTGAGCATGGGGCTGAAGATGTCCAAGAGTCTTGGCTTCCTGGCCGTAGTAGCCGTTGTGAGGTGTGTTGGGAGATGAGGCGACGGTCGAGTTGACGGTGCCGGGGCTGAGCTTGGCCATGCCAGGCTGATCTCCTCCCAGCTCAGGGTGATCACTTTGAGGGACAGCAGCGCCCTTGGAGGCTTTCCTACGACGCCACCAGAAGAAAACTGCAGCGCCGATGAGGGCGACTGCGGCGAGGGAGACTCCCACTCCGATGCCAGCGGCGGCACCGGATGATAGACCTCCGGCGGATGAGTCTGCTTCGGAGGTGAAGGTAGCGGCTGCAGCCGAGCCGGATCCTGTTGCGGTGGCTGAAGCGGTTGCAGCAGTATTCGTACCGGTCGCCGTTGCGGATGCTACGGGAGTAGTCTACGAAAGTCAGCATCACTGTAAAAGCCAACCTCATCTAGAGTTGTACTTACTCCCGCGCTGTAGATGGTCGAGTAGGCGCCATCGTCAACAGGACGTTCACTTGTCATGACCCAGTGCTGGGCAACCTGCTTTCCAGAAACACCATCGCTTCCTTCGATTTCGCTGGACATGAACAGATTGGATCCTGGGTGAACATCCAGCACGTAATTTGAGCCGTTGCCCACATTGGTGAATTTGTATGAGCCATCACCTGTGCATGTTCCGTCAGCTGATTGCTCTCCCCGTTCCGTTTTCACGAAGCCCAAGCTTACCCCATTCGCTGATATCCCATTGCTGAGACTCGTCTGATTCCGTTCTCCTCAGGCAGCCGATAGTCCTGCTTGGGTGCACCTCATCCTCCTTGTAGCACACTGAAAGCTGTTGTCCCACACCTGAGGTGTTCAACCTCGCGAGATAGCGTCCTTCTACATCCCCGAAAGGTTGAAATTGCCATGCTTGCGCTGTCTTTGCGAAAACTCGAAGACCTGCATTCGTAGTTTGCAAGTTATTGTTGATCGGCGCCGATACATTCGTGACTCGCGTCTCCGACACCTGGTACCACGCGTTCGCGTCCAACTTTGCGGCCACCATTTTCACCTGCTAATCTTTCGGCGCTCGTGATTATCGTGAAGTTGAGATAGCCCCTCGTTGCCGCAGCTCAGCTGATCAAAATAGCCCCGAGTTCTGGTCGGCGGTATCGTCGCTAAGCCCACTGCCAGAATGCAGATATTCGAGGATCGTTCGATGCGACAGGTCGATCAATCAAGGAAAGACCGGAAGGAATTCACTGGAAGGAAAGACAGTGGAATGCGGAAGGGGGATAGAAGGATCAAAAGGACGAAGAACCAGGCAAACGTGACAGGGGTCTTAGTCGAAAGTGCCGACCCCAATCTTAAAGGTGAGCAGCCATGAGCGGCAAGGGGTGAGATGGGCTACACCACGTCGGGCTGCAGCCTGTGGAGGAGCGGGACGGGCTTGAATGTGGAGGGACAGGCACAGCTTAGCAGCCTTTAGCTTCACCGTCGTGGGCTGAGACTGGCTGTTTGACACTCAGCCCCTTAACGCCTCCCGCTCATCTTCTGAAGGATCATCGCCAAGTGAGGTGGCTTCGCAGCAGCGCGATGCTGTGTCATTGGTCGACGGAGAGCTGGGTACAACGCTGTGGCAGCCTGTCGCAAACCCATGAGGAAAAGAACATCATACAGCATGTCAAGCACACCAAGCTCACCAAAGTTCCGTTGAGGTGAGACAAAACAAGACTGGACGCTGGACAGAAACTGCGTGACTGCCAGGCCGCGAGACCGAGGGCCCCATTTCACAGAATCCTTCGACCCACAGCTCTACCGGCAGCGCTTGGCAGATCTGGGCGTCATTCTAATGTGGGTTGACTGGGCTTCAAGAAGCAAGGATTTACGCGATGCCTGTGATAGAGACGGAGTAGTCCACGGCGTTAGTGGATGACAAACACACAGAATCGAACATCTCCAGCCTCAGCGGTAAGCCCCAAGAAACGAGCGAGTCCACGACCGACGCAAAACTCAGAATCCTTCGCCTGGAGTCAAACTTTTCCAGCCTAGTCTCTGTCACTGAGCAGCCCAGCAGCAATTACCTCACTCGGCAAAATAGAAAGAGGCCAGCAGGATTGAAACAAAACTCTTGGACACACAGCGCGAGGGCGGTGGCCGCCACTCGAAAATTAGAAGCGGGAGACCACAGACCGGGAAAGCTAAACACCTAATTAGTGGGCGCGGTAATGAAAGTAAGCGCTAGCAACTCAGCCCTGTCCTTTTTTGGGGGCCGCAACTCTGTTGCCCAAGCAGACGCCAGGGGATGCCCTTCTTATTCGTCATTCTCATCACATTGCATTGATCGCTCTGGGGGCAGAGCGCGCGTCGGCCGCCTGTTCCCTGGTCATGGTCTCGGACGCGATAAGTCTGCTCGGACTTAACTATCCGATGAACACTCTTGGCTATGCCTAAATGAAAAGAAAAACAGGAGGGTCGGCGGAGGGGATTTCCGGGTCACTCATTGATACCAGATAGTGACACGAAGGCTTGCAATTCCACGTGTTTGCGTCTGCCTCTAAAGTTGACATGAAGAGCCAGCCCTACCAGGGTAGACGGATAGAAGGGCCGTTATTCGCAAATGGGCACAGCAGACATTCGCATGCCCTTTTGTCGTCCCTCGTGCCCTCGTGACCTATTCAGCTAGTGCTACCTAGCGCCCAGTAGCGTGACAGGGGGGAACGTTTGAAGAAGAAAAACGGTTTTCTAGCCACCACGGAGAATTCACAACAGGCAGGGCACTGTGATTTCCTTGTGTGAAGACGATAGGTATGTGTTCGTTGAGTGCGTGTTTCTCAAAGTCGTAAAGCTTGGGCAAGCTGAGGAGGTACTGGCTTGAGCGGCACCGCCAACAGCTAGTACGTGCATGCTGTCTTCTGTATTCCATCGACCTTCAGTAGTATTCGGTCTTTATTTAAAATGTGAATCGCACTCTCCAGACAGTGTCGACCATGCCAGACAACGACTTCGATTAGGTACGCCGCGCATTCAGCTACAGTGGGGATCATACAGAGTACTGAGCATCCGTCTTTCCGTTTTGTTACCGGTCTGCAATAGCACCAGTCTTCTACATTTTGAGCCTATCATCCACTCCGACAGCACCAGTCTCCCTCTCTTGCTGACGCTCTAATCTCTCACATCCTATGTTCAGAGTAAGATTCAGATTTGTTGCCGACAAACCAATGGTCAGGCTGCTCATCGGCTACATCGGATGCCTTCACATCAACGAAGGATTCTGCTTCAGTGTCGCATATGTCAGACACTGCTTCGCTTATCCCACTGGTCTTTAAGCACACCCAAGCTCGCTGAGGGCACTGGCAGCAATTCATCCGCGTCGCTTACACGCCTGCTAACGACGGCGCTACAGGCGCACGCCGCCTTACTACTTAACCATGAATCAACACGAGCTGCCTGTTCTGGTAATCGATTGCGCGCGCTCACCGGCGTCCGAAACGCCTGTTAAATTCTACTCTGACCCTCACGTCTCAGCAGCATTTCTCTTAACCATTTCCTTGGCTTCTTGGCCTGTTGCATCGCCGCCTGGTCTCACTCGTATCACCCTCATGTCCGACTGCGACGAGTAGTTCCTCGACACAAGTGTAATGGACAAGTCCTCCCCAGTTGGCCGTGGCCTAGCCAACGAGCCCAGACAAGCCCATCAACCTCGCCCCCAGAAGACGAATGCGATCAGGATTGCCGCTATCGCCTCTGGGCTCATTTTGTATTTCTCGTTTTCGTCCTTCATCTCGCTCGGCGACAGGCCGCCAAGTTTGCCATCCTCACCATTGGCTGATCCAGAGTTTGATTGGCTCCAGGTGCGTCTGACATTGAGAACCCACATTCAGCTGAGGTGCGAGTCCGAACTGGATGATGACATCCAATCGCTTTTTAGATTGTGCCCCAGGAGCAATTCATCTACCATCCCTGCTTCGGCGGTTATCAATGCGCCCGTCTGTCGGTCCCAATTAACTGGAATGACACCGCGGACCCGGCGAGGGCGGCCATCGCCGTGATCAAGGTCCCGGCAAAGGTACCCGTCACGGACCCCCGCTACGGCGGCGCCATTGTCTTGAATCCCGGCGGCCCCGGAAACTCCGGCGTCGGTCAAGTGCTCCGCAAAGGGCACCACATGCAGACTATTGTGGATGCAGCACATCCCGCTTCTGCTCCGGATGGTCTTTCGGATGGCAGATATTTCGACATCATCGGCTTTGATGCGCGTGCTGTTAACAATACTACGCCTCACCTGACGTGCTTCCCAAATAAGCAGTCCGAGTTGAATTTTCTCGCACGGCAGCCAAGTGATTTTCTCTTCGGGATCTCTAATACTTACATCGACCTTGCCTGGGCAAACTACCGCGCCTTTGGCGAGAGTTGTGCGATTCAGCGCGGCGATGAGCCAAACATGGCTGAATTCGCCAACACCGCCCAGGTGGTCGAAGATATCCTAGCGATGATTGAACGACATGCTGAGTGGCGAGAGGTTGAAGCTCAGCAGATCATCAGCTCATGTGAGGGCTTCAAGCTTTCGAAGTCAGATCGTGAGCGAATCATAAACACAACCCACTGGCAGAAGGGGGCAGAGAAACTGAACTACTGGGGTGTGTCGTACGGCACAATTCTTGGGCAAACCTTCTCAGTGATGCATCCCGACCGCGTATCTCGGGTGTTGATAGACGGGGTTGTAGACCCTGACGATTACTATTCCGCGGACTGGTTGAAGAACCTGCAAGATACTGACCAGATCCTCCAACAATGGGCAAGCTACTGCAACCAGGCACCGGAAGCTTGCCCTCTTGCGTCTCCTCACACTCCATCAAGTATCATCAACGCGCGACTGGCCCGCCTAGCGAATTCTTTGCTTGAAGAGCCCATTCCAGTTCTTGGCACCGCTGAGCATGGCCCAACTGTCATCGACTACGCTGATATCATGCAACTCTTTGCCGATTCTGTGTACGATCAAAAGCTGGTTGAGCCCTATTTTGAGCTATTCAGTGACCTTCTGGGTCGCAACGGAACCTCAACAGCTGCTCTTAAGATGGAAGGGGACTTGACCCCTTTATCTCTCAACGCTGACTGCATCAAGGATGGGTCGTACTCCGCCGCTTGTGTGAGGGACCAGGGGCCTAGTGGATTCTTTGCAGCTATTGCCTGTGGCGATGGTCCGGACCTAAGAAACACGAGCAAGGCAGAATTTCGAGAATATTTTAAGGAGGTTCGGGGCCAGAGCGATGTTTTAGGTGCAGCCTGGAGCGGACACCGCATGCTCTGTATAAACTGGCAAGCAAGACCAGCTTGGAGAGTTGAGGGTACGTACGACATCGAGATTTCTTGCCTCATAGAGCGTTTCTCTGACTCAACGATAGGGCCGTGGACGGCAAACACCTCATACCCACTTCTTATAATTGGCAACACGTATGATCCCGTAACGCCACTAAGAAAGTAAGACGTCCGTCGATGTGTCTTTACCCCGTGATGGTGCTAACTCCTGTCAAAGCGCTCGTCGAGTATCCACCTTGTTCCCCGGATCGGTTGTTCTCCACCAAAACACGGAAGGCCACGGCTTCCATGCCTCCCCGTCGATTTGTACCGGTAAGGCTGTTCGGGCATACTTCCAAGACGGGACTCTCCCGGAGATCGACACGGTCTGTGAGCCCGAATACCGGGCGTGGATTGGATGTGTGAACCCTGATGGCTGCGATGGGAGAAGTTACGAAGATCAGGCTCTGTGGGAGGCGTTGAATGGAATGAACCAAAACTACCGTTAGTGCTGCCAACAAGATAACGCATGGCCAATGTTACTTGGAAATCACGGATACCTGAATCGTTGTGTGCAGCGAGGTAATTGCGAGAAAGAGCCCTTGATCAAGGGCAAACTCAAAAAGCAACCCGCTACTCTGTAAAAAGCATTCTTCGAGACCACGACGGAATTTGAGTTGTTCATCGTGGAGCCAAGCCTCAGTGGCAGGAGTACATTTTGGCCAAGGCAGGTTCATGAGTAGGATGGTCGAAGCCACAAGTCCCACATGGGCACTTTGGTGGTGCCCAACGGTAGCGGCATTTGTGTACGGCAGGACGGCAGGGCGGACGGGACGTTTTTGCTCCCGCCGCCTTGCGATTCGATGGCCGCGAGTCGTTGTAGCAAAGGGCGGAATCCAAACAGCCGCGATCGCCCCTTTGTCATGCCTTAGCCTTCCACGTGAGATTTCTGACTCTGAAATTCCATTGCCAAAGCCTCGGAGCACAATCGTTCGGATAACCGGAGCTCCCTGTATTTTCGCAGCTTTGACGGTCCAAAACGAGGATAACTAGTTTCGCGGGTTTCCTGCCCTATGAAGATTTCCTGGTGTCGATCAGTGGAGAGCTCTCGAGATGCCGAACTGGAGTGGAACATCGCGGAGGAGGCCCCGGGCGATCATCGGTGCCCAAGAGGGGCTGAGGAGCATGTGATTAGACATTTGTCTCACATTCTCGTTAAGCATTTCGCTTCTTCAGAATGGTTTCCTCCATTTGTATCGACATGGACATATCTCATGATAAGGCGAGGGAGTGAGACATTCCCAGCTTGTCAACGTCCTGACAGAAACTTCCAAGCCGTCGCCTTGATTAGCTGTCACCTAACGTCTGACATTCCTAGAGCTTCTTGATCCTGCAAAATTTGAGCGATCTTTGTGCGGCGCCATCTCAATCAGGGCTCGATCGTCTCTCTAGCTCACGCAGGGTCATGACGGGACGGTGTCGGTACAGGTGAATGGCATTCACTAGCGCCTCCTCCAACTGAAATAGCTCCGTGACTTTGACTCAAGTTAGACAAGCCCACGAATTGCCCACCCCGCTATTACGGAATCGTGATACAACGTAGAAGCCTGTGAAATCTCCTTGCCCGTGACGCCTTCACTTCTTTGTTCAGACTCTTCCTGAGACAGGTGAAGAAAAGCGGTTAGTCGCGCGGCAGTTAGACCGCCAGTTGTGAAGCGTCAAACACGATGCGCTCGTCCGCCATATTGATACAGACAAGCGTGGTGGGTTTAAGCTCTAGCGGCCGGTAGCGTTGCAGAAACACTCCTTGTATTGTCTTGCCCTGATGCTTGAAGAAACAGGGGTTTCTTTGGGATCAAATATGTATCTGAGCCATCCATGGGATTGAGATAAAACTCGACAGAGACCTCATCCTGGCGTCTCTCTCCACTGCGACTCTCCACCTCCAGATATCCACGGTGGTAGGTGTCCTCCAGATACGAACGCGGCCTCCACAACTCCTCAGATTATGACGGGGTTCGAAACGAGTGGACAATAACCTGAACATCGAACATCATGAGATTCCCACCGCCCGAGGTTGTCAAGTCATGGCCGCCACCAAATCACGTTGATCCCGAAGAGAGAGGGCCGGCCCTCCTCATCATCGAGAGCATCTCGCTCAGCTTTGCTCTCATCTGCCTGCTGCTCAGGCTGTATGTGAGAATATTCATGATGCGGAAGAGTTGGTGGGACGATTGGCTCATGGTTGGCGCTGCTGTATGTGGACTGTTCGGCTCCAAGCTTCAACGCTGACATACATGTACAGATTTTCTCAATATCAGTGACGGTGTGCGTCATTTTAGGTGCGGCCTTCATACACAAATTCTCTTGCTACGATGGCTGATACTGTCTCACACAGCTACCCAATTATATGGATGGAACCTCCATACATGGGACACGACATTCGTGCAGCGTATGCAAGGCCGTCAAGTAAGAATGTAAGCCCAAACATGTTGCTTTGGATCCTGATACTGACAGCTCTCGTCCAGATTTCGATAGTGGGACAGACACTCTTTGTGTTTGCGTCTGGTCTTTCAAAGCTCTCCATTCTTACGAGCTACCTAAGAATAGCCCCTCTCGGGTCCACCTTCCAGCGAGTCACGCAAGTCACTATTGGTGCAGTACTGGCTCTGATTATCATCTTTCTCATGGTACTTTGGACACAATGCATGTAAGTGATGCTAACATTGTTGGACATATTTCTTGGGGTCAAAACTAACATGGTGAAACTTCAGTCCCATCTGGCATTACTGGGATCTCACAGTCCTAGACCACAACTGCATGGCAGAATGGCCACCGTTGGCAGGACAGACCATCACAACCGTAATCACCGACATCGTCGTCTACCTCCTCCCAATGCCCACACTCTTCCGACTGAGGCTCCCTGTCCTCCAAAGGATCGTCTTGATCATTCTCTTCAGTCTTGGCACCGTAGTAGTTGTGGCGGGTATCATGAGGACGTGGTGGACGTACTATGTTGAGGAGATGACATACGATGTCACATGGGACGGCTTCGAACTTTGGATCTGGACAGCGCTGGAGGCCAACCTTGCCATCATCTGCGGCTGCGTACCGGTGCTCCGCCGCTTACTCCCCTCGATGACGGAGAACGCGGATTCAAGTGCGGCCGATAGCACTTCTCCGCCGACAATCGGGTCCGCGGAAAAGTGGCGCCGAAGGCTTCACGACGAAGAGCGTGATGCAAATGGCCACGAAATGCATCAGATCACCGTGCACTATTGCGCGGTAGTTGAGTCACCCACAGTGCCTCCGGCAGTCCATAGTCCTGGCTGGTCTCCGATAAGGGACTCATGGGTGAAGCAGCAAGAACCTCATCCGGGAAGGCGATGTCATTTATGACTGCGAAGAAGTTTATTGTCATTAACATTACATCTAATAATACTACACACCATTGGCTATGGTTATTTTCCGGTCTTCCAGCTATCTCAATGTGGCGGCCCTTCCGCAATGTTCATCCTAAGCTTCCAGGTGATTACGGTTCTCGCTACAACCTAACGCATAGTTTGCATGTTGGAGCTCATTTTGAGTTGACTTGTAAACCTTTTGCTTTTTTTTTTTTTCCCCCTTTCTCACGTACCTAGTTGAACATCCAGTATAGTTCACTATCTAGTAAACACACTTGATTACAATAGTAAGCCTTTCTACTTCTATAACTTTTAATAGACTATATAGGCTTGAAAGGTTCTTTCTAATAGAGTAAGATATCTTTAATTTTATTACTTTAAGTACTAACTCCTATAGTAAAACTAATAGTTAAAACTGTGCGTATATATATATCCCTCCCTTAAAAAGAGATCAGAGAGCTAACGTCATTAGATCTCGCCTCGAAATTCCTTTTGCTTTCCTTCAGCTGAACAGTGTGTCATGCCCAATCTGGCCCTCAATACGGTTTGCCTCCAACCTGCTCAAGAACCGTTCTGACCACTGAGCGCCCACCTCGGTTTAATTGCCGCAGCTAAGAGTGGCGAACCTTGCTGTCCTGCTAGTGAGCCTCATACTTTCGGCCGCTTCTCATCAAGCTCACGCCATAAATAAAGTTCGAAATTATGGGGACCTGCCTAGCGGGCGATGTATTCTCCACATTCATGTTTAAATTTTAGGTATTTGTTCTCAACATCTACATCGTTTCTTTGTTTATTTCCCCTCTCTGCCTATCCTTTTGAAGTCGAGCTGCGCTCCAATTCCTGCAAAATGGAGCTAAGGAAGCCTTTAGTCGACGAAATCTTCGGACTTCTGGAGACCTGCGACGAGAGAACTAGAGGGGCACCTCGCGAAAGGGTGTCCGTGGCTTTGTGGATCATGCTTCATCGATCTCCCGTTGAACAGTTACAGGAGATGCGGAAAGATCTGTAAGGGGTATTGAGTGGTATTGATGAAGGGAATCTTTGGAGTTGTCCCTTGAAATTTTCTGTCAGCTTCCCAGATGCATTTAGAAAGGCACTGAGAGCATGTAAGTTTCCTCTCGAATCACTGGAGACTTTATACCAACTATGTCTTTTAGTCCAGAGAGGTCATATCGAAGACAAGGAGGATGACGAAGAGAGCTGTGACGACAATGACGGAAATGACGATGACGACGACACGAATGGAATAGACAGCGACGATAGCGAAGATGGAATAGATGACGATGAAGATGAAGATGACGATGTTGAGAATGAGTGGGAAAGTTGCAGTGGTCTGTTTCCAGCAATAAAGCGTACTCGACCCACCGAGCCTAAGGTCCGCCGTAATCACACAGTGATGAAGAACGTAAGTCTTTCGTGCCCGATACGTTTCCACCCCTGACCTTTTTTACATAGGCTTTTACTCGTGACAATGGAAGTTGCGTCTTTTTGGAGACGCCAAACCCTCAAGCGTGTCACATAATTCCGCATTCTCTTCTCCCACAGGTTTATGATTTCTTCACGGAATTAAATAGAATGAAAGCATGGCTTGGAGAGGAGCTCGCAAAGCGTCTTGCTCTAAAGCTGCTTTGTGGATACCTCATCATTGACACAACTCAGAATCTAATCTGCATGGACGCTCGGCTCCGGGAGTACTGGTGCGAAGGGCGGCTTGCCCTGGAGCCCGTCGGCGGGCCATACCAGGAGAATACACTTGACCATGACGAAGAAGGCAGCGTACAAGCTTCTTCGACCGCTGAAACATTGCCAGAGTCAGCCAGGCAGGACGAACCTCGTACAAAGAGACTGAAAGTCGACACGGGCGGCTTGTGGTGCCAGAAAATACGCTTTCACTGGATGAGGCAGATCCAGAGCTTGAAAATGGAGGATATGAAGGAAATTAATCCCTATACGGATCCATGTACTCTCCTTCCGGTTCATTTTCCAATGCCCTGCGGCCCTCCTGATGTGGAGATTGTCACTATAAAGGCGGAGCACAAGCTCGATCTGCCAGACCAGGATATCCTGATGCTGCAGTTTCTGCTGATCACGGGCTGGGCGATGGCCGCAGGGCGAGAGCCTAAACACTTCAATTTCGATATTGATTACGATACAGACCGTTTCTGGGAAGCTCGACGCAAAAGGTTAGCCAAGAAGAAAGCTAGACAGCGCGAGATGCGGAAGACGACAGAAACGACAGAGACGGCGAGAGAGACGACGACAGAGACGATGACAGAGATGGCGGACAATGATTTCAGCGCGAATAGCTATTTTGAGACGCTTGAGGATAAGACATCGACGATGGAAGACATCTGTGAACTCCTCCAATCCTGTTTAAAGGAGGTCAATCGGAACGACGCAGTCTTCCACGCATCTCTGTGGTGTGTCCTCTACCAAACGGACTCTGACCAGCTTGGTGGAGTATGCGACGAGCTGCGAGAGCTCTGGCGTTGTAAGGATACAAAGGAAATCTCATTTTACATGGGACATTTTGAAAAGGCCTCCATTGCCTTCGAACGATCGCTTCACATCTGTAAGCAACCTCTTGCCTGGTGGCTGCCCAAATCATGCTAGTGAGCTTTCCAGTTCATAAGGCACATGACCTTTACGAAAGTCTCAATGGGGATGAGAAGAAGAAGCGCTGTGACCCCAATGCGGTACGGGATGTAAGTGTGATTTCCCATCTCTTCTTTCCCTGTCTCCTCTTCCCCAGGCCTCATCTCCCTTTTCCGTCTCCTACATCCCGCTCCGTCCTCACTTCCGTCTGTCTCTGGCTCTGTCTGTGTCTCTGTCTCCGTTCCTGTACTCCTTATGCCTTCCCCTGGGTCTATCTCAGTGGCCAAACCCTCTTATACTCCAAACCCTCTTATCCTTTGCTAACGTTATTATTCCACAGGCCCTGAACCGCGACGACGGGAAGTGCGTCCTACTTGGAACGGCGGACCCGATGGCTTGCCACATCGTCCCCTTCGCAATCAAAACATTCTTGTCAGAGTTAACCCGCATTCCTGACTTGTTTCCAGCGGATCTCTTGCATAGAGTCTACAACAAGGTACAGTCCGATGATAACATTCTGGGCACAATTCGCAACGTCCTCTCCATGAATACCCAAATGCGCCAGTACTGGGCAAACGGCCGCTTCTCTCTGGAGCCCTGGGGTGAACCTTACCAAGAGACGACAGAAAGACGTCGGACGGGCACTGGCAGTTTGTGGTGCCAGGAAGTGCGCTTCCACTGGATGAGACAGACCACGATCAACATGCAAGAGAAGTGGGACGGGAGAGGCCAGAACCTCCGTGAATTGCTTCCCCCGCGCCTCGGCAGATACGACCATTGGAGCGTCAAGACAGGTCGGTTGATTCAAGACGGCGAAGTGATCGCCATCAAAGCCCAGAACCGACTTGACCTCCCCGACCGCGACTTTCTGGAGATCCAGCATCGTCTCATCTCGGCTTGGTCGATGGCAGCAGGGGTTGAGCCGAAGAACTTCACATTCGAGGACGAGGGTCCAGAACAGCCGCGGGGATAAGGAATTGGAGAGGGTGAAATTGACGAATGACAGCATTTCCAGTAAATATCTTCAGTTGATGTGTCTGGCGTCTTATTTCCTACCGAGCTTTGCCATCAATGGGGTATCTTCAGTGTCCTCACGCCCTTCTGATCTCGCGGTTATCCTCAACCTCGGGTGCTTTGCTCGCCGCGCCCTCAGCCTTCATCCCGTCGCACCCAAAAACCTTGCCCGCCGTCTCCTCGGCCTTGCCGTACCCCTGTGCTGATGCGTCGCGCTGCTGGCCCGCAGCCTTCATCGTGGATGCAGCGTGCGCCTTGTCCTGCTCGCCTGAGGATTGCCAGGCGTGGGAGCCCGTGATGTTTCCAATTGCAGCCTGTAAATATGTCAACATCTGGCGACGCAATGATGTCACTTTGTGAAAAAGGGAGGCTTCCTACCTCCGCGGCGCCTTTGATGTATTCGGCATGGCCAGCGACAAGGCCGGGCTGTTGGTTGTTGTTGTTATCGGTAGACATTTTGAAATGTTTTTGTGAGAGTGGTGTTCAATTGATCGCAGTGAAGTCATTTGAGAAACCTCTAAAATGAAAGCTACTTTGATCGCCTTTTGAATGATGTTGATGGTGATACATTGGTACAAGGGGGCTTGACCCAATGACGTCAAGACATCGACGTCATCGTTCGGGGTGGCTGCATCACATGATGTTCGGGCTACAGCTGAACTACTGACAGCCGCCAGGCTAGAACTCTAGCAGTACACGGACAATGGGCTGTAATGGTGTTCATCCCGTCGGGAATCACAGTACGATCATGATGGATAACTCAAAATGTTGACATTAAATCCTGTAGCTGATCTGCAGCGAAAGAACTACTTTTAATACGAAAATCTAATTGACCGGGGGTATCTCTTCTTAGACCTGCTCAGAGTGAGTGGCCTCTCTCATGCCATCTTTCTTATCCTCCACAGCAGCAACGCGGTCCTCGAAGCGCACGCCCGCACTGCGGCTGCGCCAGGCAGGGATGTCTGAGTCGAAGAGCACATCGATCTCTTCCAGCGTCTTGCCGGCGGTCTCGGGATACGTGAAGAAGATGTGGAACGTCATAGCAAAGCAGAACGTGCCGAAGATCATGTATGTCTTCCACTGGATGTTGGTGAATGCCGGCGGGACGAAGAAGGCGAGGGCAAGATTGAAGGCCCAGTTGGAGGCCGCGGCCAGACCGACGCCCGTGGCACGATACTTGAGCGGGAAGACCTCGGCGGCGTAGATCCAACCGATGGGCGCCCAGGTGAGGCCGTAAACGCCGACGAAGATGTAGCAAAGGGCGATGACGGCCTTGGCCGGGGGCCCTTGGATGGACCACTTGAGGATGTCGTTGCCATCGACGGAGTCGACCGCGTGGCCGTACGAGGCCATGACGGCGCCAGTGGTGAAGTGGATGATGCAGCAGATGATGGCACCGCCGATGAGGAGGGGACGGCGGCCGAGGCGGTCGATGATGGGGAGGATGGCGCCGGTCGTGACGAGGAAGATTACATATTGGATGATCGAGGAGGTGAGGGCGACGTTACCGCTCTGCGAAATTGTTAGTGAAAAGGATGCATTGATGAAAGAGAACGCTTACCATGCCGGCCATGTTGAAGATATAAACGAGGTAGTAGAGCATCACATTGCCGCCGAGCAGCTGTTGCCAGACCTGCACCGAGCACCCGGCGAGAGTGCGCTTCCAGATCTTGGGTCCGAAGAGTCCGAGGACGCCGATGTTCTTGGACTCGGCGGCGACACGGGCGGCATCCTTGACCTCGTCCAACTCGGCAAGAACCACGGGCGACTCGCGGTCACCGCCGCCGTGCAAGTGGGCGAGAACCTCGTGGCATTCCTCCCAGCGGTCCTTCTGGCCCAGCCAACGGGGAGACTCCGGGAAGAAGAAGAGGGCGATGCCGAGGATGAGACCGGGGATGCCCTGGACGCCCCATGCGATGCGGAAGGCCTTGGGATCGTTGGGCATAGAGACGACGCAGCCGTAGGAGATGAGGTACATGATGAGGATGCCCCATTCGATACTCCACTGCTGGATTCCCACGATACGACCTGCGGATGTGTGAGATTTCTGCGACTGTAGAAGGATGATGGTATGTGGGATGAATTACCTCGAATGCGGGAGGGAGCCAGCTCAGCGAGGTACACGCAGCATTGAGAACTTGTAATGCCGATGGCGAGACCGCTGACGATGCGGCCGACGATGAGGTGGGCGACGTTCTGCGACGAGCACTGGAGGACGGCGCCGATGATCCAGATGACGGAGGCGATCTTGAGAGCGCCGCGACGGCCGAGGGCGTCGGCGAGGAACCCGGCGACGAGGGCGCCGACCAAGGAGCCGCCGGACATGGAGGCGGTGATGCCGCCCTGCATGGTCGAGGAGGGGTGGTTGAAGAACTCCATGTAGGCCTCGGAGCCGATCCAAGCGCTCATGGAGCTGATGTCGAAGCCGAAGAGCATGCCGCCGATGGTGCCGAAGGCGGCGAGGGCTAGAAGACGGGGCAGATTAGTACGTGCTGAACGTGTAGATTGGACGGTTGTGGTGCTTACCGTAGATGTTCCATATGTGATACATGATGAGTGGTCTGCCTCTGTGAGGTCTTGAGAACGCGGGGAGGTTCCTTTGTTGTCGAAGTGGTCAGATGGACGGGAGAATGGCGCGATAAAACGCTGGCGAAGACGAGAGGCCGTGTCTGCTCGAACACGCGATCAATCCAGAGGGGTGTGAGAAGGGGGACGGATGGTTATATAGCCAACTGAAGATGTCCCGGTGTAATACGACCGGTTGACCGACAAATATCACCGAGGAGCCAAATCAAGCCCGACATCACAGTCCCGGGAGCCAGTTTTCTTTAGTCGGCGTTTCTCTCTCTCTCCAACACAGTCCACACCCCTGCTCACCAGCATGTCGTTGGTTGTCGCACGCGGGCGGCGGTGGAGCCGGCATCAGGCGCAGACGGTATTAAGGCGGATACGGTAAGGCATGGCCCGTCGCGCCATGGGGGAAGAACAAAAGAGCCAGAGCCCCATTGTCTAAAGCCAGCGGTAGAACGGGCTTAATCATCTGGTTTCTTTAAGCGCACGTATGAGAGGGCGGGATTGTGGGCGGGTCTGGGGCGCGAACGACGTCATGTACGGGCGAGGGAGCCAAGGACATGGTCTGGTCCGGCTTTTGAGGTTAGGGGTTTCGGTCTGGGGCGATTGACGCGTGTAGTGTGCCCTTTTTCTCTTGTTACTGCTAATTTGTATTCTTACCTTGCGCTGGAAAGATTCATGCTCATGCGTCTGGGATAGAAGTGAGCTATGAATGGCCATAGTTTCCGGGAGCAAACAGCGAGAATTCTAGACCAGATTCACAAAGTCAAGAGTCCTCTAAATGCCTCTGTTGTTTCCTCTGCGTGTTGCCATGTGAAGTGTGTAGAGTGGAGCGTGAGGGGAAAAGAAGGGGCCGGGGTGATGGAGAGGGGAAATGCTTCGGGGAACAGTGGATGGACTTGGGGAAAATTGGGGAACACGAGAAACAGAACTTCGGACACTGTCGATAAGAAGAGGCCAAATGGCGGCCTTTGCGCCCAAGATTCTGTCTGACATTCTTTATCCGGTCCAGTCATGTCTCCAGGTGATTCTCTGGTGTTTCGCAGGGCATTTCATGGCTGTTAGCTCGTATTAGTGCCACTTACTAACAGCTACTTGGTGTCTTCAGATCGTTGCAGAAGTCGCCATGTACCCCTTTTGATGTGCCTCACCGGGTAGGAATCGTGTGGTGGGCCAGATGCCGTGGGTGCCTCGGGAAGATTGGGGCTCAAAGGCACGATCGGCGTCATCCCTTGCCCAGAGAGGCATGGCGCCCTCCGCGACCCGCACCTGTGATGTCCGCTTGTGGCTCCCCCGGAACAGCTGCCGGGGTTCGTATGGAACACTGCGAAGGACACCACGCCAACAGTATGCAACTGGAGCGCGAAACCTGGCGTCATTCTTGCTGCTTTTCTGCTGTTTGACTGCCATTTGCTTGGCTTGCTCCGGTTGATTCCGGTTGGCGAGGATGCGGCGTGTAATTGCAAGCATAACGGTGATACGTTCCTGCGCAGGATCGGCATCTGTCCGAATCCCTTCATATTGCTCCTGGCGCTGACTACGGCTCGTCGTCGCATCCTGCAGGCACAGACTTTCGTCCTTGGGGTGAGAGGGTGTGTGGCGATATGTCGGTTGGCAGCTGTCTGCATCTCTGTCATAAACTCACGGAAGCTGCAACATTCAGGCAGAAAAGATCGGAACCATAAAAAATGCTTATCTCTGTGCCAATCCTAGAGAAAAGGGGTTCAATGGTTGCGATCTTCTTTTGCCTGAATGCACTGTATCGCGCTTGTTACGGGCCCCCCAGACACACGACAGGCAACGACCGGTCTCGCCCCAAGGTTCACCTCAAGTCTGGAGGAACCTAACTGCCAAAACGCCGCGGTGCGGAGGAAGCTTTTGCATCCAACTCTAGAGGCGGTAATGCGTCATTCTCGGCACTTGGTTGCGGTTCATCCCCCGTGGGGCCGGAGCACACCAGGCACCCATAAATCTGACTTTGAAAAGATCAAACAGCCGCTCTGCACGCCCACTGTCTTTGCCTCGTGTTTTTGCGCTCCAATGGCGTGTCGACGGGTCGCCGGTTGCACTCTTCATGCGCTGGGTTCACTGTCGTCGCCCGCGTGAGAGGCGCTTAGCGTGTTTGGCCCGACGCCGTGGAGAATTTAGCCGTTCCGGGATCTCCCATCGAGCGCCCGGCCTCGGGACCCACTGCCGACCAGCGTCGCATTCTGCTCGGCTCTATCGGCGCCACCCCGGCTCGGCGCACCGCAGGGAGGGCGGCGGTCGGCTCTGATTAGCTCGGTTTTGAGCTCTCGGTTTGCAGAGTTGGTGGCGATGGAGTCTGATTGGCCGCACTCCGGTCAGTCAGCTGTATCAGTTCGATCAAGGCCTGCTTCTGTCAAGAATTCAACCAGCTCGGATGATTTCCATCTCATAATTATTTGCAACCGAGCCTATGACGCCAAGCTACATAATATTCCTCTCAACCAACGGGCCCGTCCGCTGACTTTCAAAATCTCCCCAACCACGCGGTCTCCGCCTCACAAGCCCAGAGTAGAACCACGTTCCCATAGTGTAAACATCGTACGTCGGCAGCCCGGTCACCCTCTGCACAGACTCTCCAAACGGCGGCATCTGCGTGCACTCGAGCACGAACGCCCCGATGTCCGGATGCTCGTCCATCAACTCCTTCGCAGCCGCAATCATCTCCTTCTCGATGTCGTCGAAATTGTACGGCCCCTTGCTGGTGACTAGCAACCGCAAAGAGCCGCCGTCGGGGGCGCCGGCGATGTGGCACCGCGCGGCGTGCTCTTTCGATATGCCGAGACGCTCAAAGTGAAGTGAAACCAACTCGCGCGCGTTGTAGGTGATGATGCCAATCTTCTTGGATGGTGGGAGCCAGGCGAGGATACTGGGGATCTGGATTAAGGAGGAGGTGGCTACTGGAATCGGTAGCCTCTCAGCTAATCTGCAATATTTGTGAGTCTTCATTGCACATACGTTGAGGTAGGAAATTTCATGCCAACTTACAATGGCTGGGCCATGGCTAGGAAGCCACAGCTGGTGAGGATGCCCACGGCCCCACGCTTCGCCAGCTTCTTCCCCGCGGCGACAAAGTTGTCGATGAAGGCATCGTCGTATGCCACCTTCGTCACGAGCTGGTCTTCCCTCGACCCCTCCGCCAATTCGCGAATCACGGGGAACGCCCAGGTGTTTTCGTTGAAGGCGTCACCGGCCGGGCGATAGAAGAAGCACTGGACGGCGATGAAGCCGATAGGCGGCAGGGAGGCCTGGTCTTCGGGGCGGTAGTCCGTCATTGTCTCCGATGATCTGGGGAACGGACTGGCGTGCGGCACTGAGAAAATCACGTGTTCTATTCCGCCCGTTGGATGTTTTGTTGGCTTTACGATAAGATCTTTTTACCTTTATCGTGCGTCTTTATCAAGAAGGCTGGTTTTATACAGCATCATGGTGCTGTGGCTCCTACAAACCAGCGACCACTCAACCGGAGGAATCCGAGCAACCGCCAAATCAGCTTCGACGCTTTTATCATGGTGCTGCCAAACCCCGGAAATCGCCATGCTTACCCCCTGTGTTGGGTTGCAGTTTGGAGGAAGTTGATGTTGGGATCGGCCAGGTCGGCCGTTGATAAGACCCCACAATCCGAACGGCACCTTATCTCGACCACCTCTCCCGATGGACAATTCGGACTCTTATATCCGTCACCTGCTCTCCCCTCGCCATGGGTTGGATAAGATAGCCCGTCTTCATTATCTGGGGCTGGGCCAATCACGCTCCTGTCTGTCGTAACGGCAATGAGGGATTCTTAGCACGCAGAGCTTAGTACGCAGGGTTGTACGCCATCCATGGATTCTACCAGGCTCGGTTTGTCCCGGGAAACAATGCTGTTTAGTCCCCCTCACGTGCATCGCTTTTGGACGTTGTCGGGTTCATCCGAGTCTTATCTTGACCTCACGCAACAAGGCAGGGTACTGTAGGTTGTGTTAAGAGCGCGCCCACCGGCGTTGAGGGTTCATGGGATGAACACTTTGATGGTTCTGGACAGGTTCTCATTTGTGATTTTGGCTTCTCCTTGAAGCCCACAGTCCAAACTCGCAATTGGATTTGCTGCCACAGCACCCGCAGCCAAGATGGGTCTGAAAGACTCGGCGCTCGCCAAGTACATACGGAATATCAAGACATCACCGAAGTCTCTCATTGCGAACAGGCAGCTGATTTGCACTTCGTTGGTGTTTGCCTTCGCGGGCATCCCTCTATGTGAGTAGTCAAAACTTTCTTGCCCCAACCGACGTGCAACCTTAAGACTCTCAGGAAGCTCTTCATGCGACCAGTAACATACAGCTGCAAGACTGGACCGTTAACACAACAACCAGGCTGGGACCAGGGCTCCTCCGCTACGATCCCCTCCCTCCCCGGGTTCCAACATGCCTTCGGCATCACCTCCGCCACGAATCCAAGCCAAGTCTCCAACTTCGTCTCTCTAGTCTACATCGGCGCCGGTGTCGGCGCGGCCCTCACCTACTTCATCAATGACCGCTGGGGTCGCCTTTGGGCTCTCCGCATCTACTCCGTAACATGGATCATCGGCCAGCTCATCGCCGTCGCTTCCTCGGGTAACCTCGCCGCCATGTACGCCGGCCGCATCATCGCCGGCTTCGGCATCGGGCCTCTCACTGTGATCGGCCCCGTTACTCTCACCGAGATCGCGCCCGCCGAAACCCGCGGGCTCATCACCTCCTGGTTCTCCGTCATCATGCTGCTCTCGCTCACCGTCGCCGCTTTCGTCGTGCTCGGGTGCTTCGGCATGGCGCCCAGCAACGTACAGTGGCAGGTCCCCTTCTTCATCCCCTGCATCGCCATGGCCCTCGTCGTCGCGGCGAGCTTCTTCGTCATGGACAGCCCGCGCTGGCTATTCCTCGTCGGGCGCGACGAAGAGGCGACGCAGACGCTGGTTACGCTACGCGGGCTGCCGCTCGAGCACCCGCGCATCCAGTCGGAGCTGCGCGAGATCACGGAGAGCGTCGCCAAGGAGAGGGTCGCGTTTGGGGAGGCGAGCACGTACTCGCTCGCGGGGCTGCGGGCCGTGTGCCGGGAGACGTTCTTAGTTCCAGCGAATTTGCGGCGGACGCAGCAGGCGTTTCTGTCGTATGCCCTCGCGCAGTTGTCGGGTGCGAATAGTATCACGACGTACCTGGTGCCGGTGCTGAGTCTGATTGGGGTCAAGGGGGGCACGACGCATAGTTTGCTGTATGCGGCGCTGTACTCGATGGCCAAGTTCTTTTATACGTTGATCGCCAGTTTCTTTTTCGTGGATGCGCTTGGGCGCAGGAATAGTCTGTTCATTGGCATTATTGTTCAGATGCTCTCACACATTTACATTGGTGTTTACATCAAGTTCAGCCACGAGGGGCCAGTTTCGCAAGGTGCTGGACAAGGTGCTCTCGCGGCTATTTTCTTGCATGGCTTCGGCTACGCTGTTGGTACGTCATGCACTGTGAATTCACCAGAGAAATAGTCGCGCTAACACTAATTTCCTACTTGAAGGCCTCTTGATTCTGCCGTACATCTTCGTCAGCGAGCTGTGGCCGAACCAGCTCCGGTCCTTCGGCGCATCCCTCACGCAATGCTTCCATTGGCTCTTCTTCTTCGGAGTTAACAAGGGGGTTCCTTCTCTGCTCGAGAGCACCGACCAGTGGGGCGCGTTCCTCTTCTTCGCCGGCTGGTGTTTCTTGGCGCTCCTCTACGTGTTCTTCACCGTGCCGGAGACTGCGGGCGTGGACCTCGAGAAGATTGACGAGCTGTTCCAGGGGCCATGGTTCAATCAGTACAAGAGGACCAAGGCGATGGGCCGGGATGTGGAAGTACTCGAGTCTGTTGAGTCACGAAGCGAGAGCGAAGGCGTTGATGTGTTGGCATCTGGGAAGAAGTGATCTGGCGGGGTTGTCGTCGTTAGGGAGTTGCACAGCACTGGCAAAAAGATGAAAGGAGCCCGAGACTGTGATATTAGTAACCAATAGAAGAAAATGGCCAAGTCACCATGTTGAATGGATTTCATCTTTCATATGAGAATGGGATACAAATCGGTGTTTTGTCAGCTTCTCTTCGAAGAGACATCCGTCTATACTCTCGAGTGAGGAAGCCTATTCAGAGACACCCTCTGGCTAGTATGTAGCCGTAATCTATTCATCCTCAAGCTCCCTTGGGCTCTAGTTTGGTCTCGTCTTATCGGTTACACAACTATAGGGGTCGCGTCCGCATCCTGGTGGACCTCGAGCCTCGCGGCTCAGAAGTTCCTTGGCCGTCTTGCGAGTCACGCCTTCCTTAGACACCACTGGAGCACCCAAAGCCACGGCCGGTGCCTGGGGTTACCGCCTTTAGCGTGTGTTACTTTTGTCTGGATGACGATACTTACCATGCTCAGGCCCAGGCCCAGGGTAAGGGCAAACCTAGATCCAATTGCTTCAGCAGCACTGAAGGAAACGAGGCCGAGCAGAAGGATGGAGGGCAACTTCATTGTGGTGTTGGAATCGAGTGGTTCCTGCAAGATCTGACCTTGTTCAAGTGTTCGAATTCTAACCGTAACGTATGTACAGACTTTGTCAAATGTGGGAATTGCAAGCTCACGCTTGTGGCTCCGTGAGTGCTTTATACATAGCTATGTGGCCACGATTCGTGATGCGAAAGCAGAGCCATCATGCTACTTAGACTTGAAACAATTTCAGCATCAGCAATTCTTTGCTCTTTTTGTAACAATTAGTAAGAAATCGCGCCTAATCACGATCGTGGTTTGAGCTTTCACTAGTTTGTCTAAACTCTATCTTAAAACGCAATTGTGGTAGTCGCATGCGCGTACTGCAAACCCATCACGTATTTCCACGTATGATACTAAGGGTGCGCCCGTTAGTAGAGGGTCTTACGAACTCTATTACCACGAATGCGAGTCGCACCTTTCACTTCCTAAGCTCACTACCGAGCTTCTGGGACCGCGTCCGGCGGCTAAAACATGAGACGGAACAACTTTACAGCGAAAGCTCATTATCTGCCGAAACAAAAGTACAGTAATTACAGAGGAAGCAGCCATGCATTTAAAGTATCCAACACAAAACGGACCGGGGCAGTTGAAGTTGGACTGGGCTGTGCTGTACGTATCAACTTGCTGTGAGCTATCGAAGGTTCGGCCTAGACAGGATACTTTGGATGAACTCGGGGGCTGTAATCCCAAATGGGAAGGAAACCATCGAGCTTCAACCTCCGGACTACGCGATCCCCCAAATACCTACCCTGACGCCGCTTATGAAGCACTGCAAACTTCCCATAAATGGCCGGCTTGTTTCAGGAGAATCTCGTTCATTGCACTGGGCAGTTTCGTTTAACCCACTCGGCACTTGCATCTCAGGGCGCGTTATCCCCAGCTTTCTATTCCCCTACCCTTCCTAAGAACCATACAGCGAGCATGACCAGCATCGAGAGCATCCCCGAAAAGTGGGCTGCGGCCTGGTCCGACAACGATTCAGCCGCCTTCGCAAAGTTGTTTGCCCCACAAGCTGTGTACACCGACCACGCGCACCAGCTCATCACGACCAAGCTGGAAGATCATCACAGGGTTTGGCGCAACGCCAACCCAAACTTCAAGGTCATTATCGATCCGTCGACGCCGATCTGGTGTGCTAGAGACAACGCCGACAACGACGGGAAGAAAACGAGCTGCAGTTTCAGAACCATCAACACCGGAACCTTTATGGAGTCGCTGCCAAGAAAGGTCGCTTCGGGCAAGAATTGGTCATTCGTCGCAATGGTGCATTTGAGTGTTGAAGACGGGCTGATCACGCAACTCGACGAATTTTATCGGGATAGCTTTGACGAGGGGGTCCCTGTAGAACAATACGTACGCCGTGGTTAAGTTGCTTCTCGGTGATGATGACAGCATAGAAACTTGACTGCTTGTTATCACATTATGTCATTCGATACGAACTGATATGCTAAATTCGACTCATGAGATCTCAGGGGCACTATGCTGAAAGATAGTAGGCTGAACTTCTAATGCTTACTGTGTGACATTAACATCCGCATCATCGCACGCTCCCCAGCTCCCTTCATTTCGGCATTCCAGCTTGTCTCCCCCACGACAGGAGCTAATCCGCTGCTTTGCCGTCAGGATCAGCCAAGTTATGGTATACCTCTAGTCCTCGACCGCCGTTCAGAGCGTGCACCCTAAGCACGTCGAATCGAATCCGCATGAGGTCTCTGTCGGGGAGAAGAGCTCTGTTGTCAGCGAAGATGTCGATGATGCGCCCATTTTCGATGTCCGCGCCCTGACGACTGCCTGCAAATGACAGGGTCTTCTTGAAAACCTGACTTAGAAAGTGACGGGGGGCTGTGTCGTTTGTAGGGGGCTTGGCCAAACCCGCCGTGGGATGCAACGCAAAGTCAACCTTGCTCTCTGGTCCCGAAAGATTGGTGCGTGGGAGCCAGTGGAAGCGGTATCTGGCCCCGTATACGTTACTCGGCAATGTCTCCCCACCGTCCTCGGTCATCTCATATACGACGAAGTCCATGTTGTCGTCCAGTGGCTCTAGCGCAAAGAGACCTTGGTCCCATAACGAACTGAGCTCTTTGCTTAGACAAAGTATGTTACTTGGTCTAATGAGAGTGTTCTGAATTTTGTCCCTGGTGCGGTACATCCTCTTCCAATCCCATACATGGTAGAGCTTTTCTAAGGCTCTGGGTAGCATTGGATTGGAATTCAAGGCATTGGGCGGCACAATGTAGCAGGGCGAGGCGGCGGGCGTTTTAGTCACCACACAGGCGGACCCGTCGCGGATGCGTACCTGATCGAAGACGCTGATAGCTTGCCTGCTGTCTGCAGGTTGTGTCTTACTTTGGTCAATGACTTTGCGCTGTTAGCAAATCACAGACTGACAACAAGGAAAGACATACAAATTAGAGCAAGCCTTGCCGCCCGGCAGGCGTTCTCAGGGAGGTGCAGGAGCACATTCAGAAACGCCTCTGGATGCCGCAGGTCCTCTGCAATCTTCTCAAGCCTGCGTCGGTCAATAGTCCAGAGCACACTCCAGCACTGTGCTTGCACTAGAGCAGCAGTCCTATCTTCGAAGCGAGTGATTGACTTGATGGATTTGAATATGCCATGAATCAGGGCGCCTCGCTCCGAGGAGTCTTCGGCGGGGAGAAAGCTGCAGCTGGCCTGCATTTTGTGTTGCCATTCACAGTGACAAAACGAGATTGGCGGGTAAAAATTGAGATGGAGCTTTGCAACAATTCGAGAGGAGGCCTTTTAAGATCATACTGTGAAGATCGGAGATTTGTCGACCGTACAGGTGACTCCAGCTCCCAGGGTGAGGACATGTGAGGACACACGCGACCATAAAATGCTTATTATCAAGGGACTTTCTATTCATAAATCCCACTTTGCGCTGTATCCTGGTCGTTGAGGTGAGGCAAAGCTGCCTCAATTTCAAAAACCGGTTGCGTTGATTGTCCGAATAAGGCAATCGGATTGACTGAAAAGCCGTTCCAAGTACCAGCTGAACGGTTCCGCCACCAAGGCAGCAAATTGTCAATCCAGTCAAAGTCTTGGCTCCAGAAGGTCCCCGAGAGAAACTCAGATGTTCCACAAACATTCCTCCAGCTTCGCGTCTTCATCCACCTCCAGGAGGAACGCCAAAGCTGCCGTTCTGGGAAGATAGAGACCCCGAAGCGTTTCCTCCTTGTATTGATCGCCTGAAAATTGGACAATGAACCCGAGCAAGATTTCGATCATACTATGTCCCTTGATGATATGGTTGTCGCAGGTGACGTGATATTCAATACCGCCTCCGTATTCATGTTCCTGTACAATCATACTGAGCTTCTCAAGTATCCCGACGCAGAGAGCAAAGATTCTGAACATATCGAGCCTTGCAATCGGGATACGACCTCGAAATTCTGGCAATACAAGTTCCTTGGACTTGTCAATGATGCCCGACACATCCGTCTTGGCTGCCATGCTTCTCATCTTTAATCGCACCGCTGAAGTCCTTGCTAGCTCAGGGCGCTCTCCGAAGACAATGGCCATGTATTCAGGGTGGAATCTGTAGTCATTCTTAACTTGGTGTCGGAAGACGCTCTCTGGACGTGCAATTCGTTGTTCCGGGAATAATTCGCGATGAAACTGGGAACCCGCATTGTTGATGTCATCTGGGAACCCCTTCTTGTTCCTCTTTGCACCCCAAACAGCTCTCCGGTAGTGAGAAAGGTAGTTCTTCGTGGGCCTGCTACCGAGAAAGACCGGGTCTACGAGAAGATCGCAGAGATCTTCCATCAACGGAATCTTTTTCATACCGAACGCTGACTGGGCTAGAGCATTGTACAAATGGAGAGTAGAGGGAACAAATGGTGTCATGAAGCAGAGTGTCTCGCCCGTGCTTCCAGCTTTGTAGAGCATCTCTGACATGTGACCTGCTGCAGTCCAAGGGGCCTGATGGTAGAAGTCGAACGCCTTCTCGCGGAGATATGTCCCAAGCACGTCGTAGAGTTCTTCCTGGAATCCAATCCACGGTTCGTAGTAGCTCATATCCCGAGTCAGCTTTTTCAAGCTACCAATGCCCGAAACAATGCTCTTCTGCATGTCTTTTGCCAAACGAAGCGCCTGTAGACGACAGTTCTGTTTGTTGTGCTTGCCATCCGCCCAGAGAAACGTCTCGTAGCTGGTGAGAAAGATGTCCATGCAGAGGACCAGTTCCAGAGATGCGGGCACCTGGGGATTGCGGATATCCGCCAGAGCCAGGGGTAGAATGCGCTCGGAAGGACATTCCATGGCGTCGTCCCAAATCTCCAAGTCTGCGATCCCTCGCCCTTCTTTCACGTCTCTCTTGATGTGCTTGAAGATCTCAATCACCGCCCAGTGTTCCGGTGCTTCAATGTCTCCATCAGGCTCTGGCATCTCGACTGGCGGTTCTCTCGGCGGAATGAGAAGCGTAGGGTCTTGTGGCAAGAGCTCATGCAACATGCACTTCTGTTCCTTCCTTCCTTTGGAGAACTGTTCGTAGAACTCTGCCTTGCGAGGGTGGTTGTTGACGGCTTGCGAAAGGATGCAAAATCGGACGGCACCGGACATGCCACGTATTTTGAAACGCGCTTCCAGGTTCGGGTGGTCGGCGAAGAATTTGTGTGCGCGTCTGCAGTGGTGCTCGAAGTCACGGCTCGTGCCATGGAATCTCTTGAATAATACCTGAAGTTGCCGAAAGGTCAGGTTTGTGAGCCAGGACGCCAGTGGAAGCGGCAGTATTCCCTTGGCAGCGTCGGCCCAGTACTGCTTCATCTGAGATTTGACACCTTCCACATACTCCCGATGAAGTTAGTAAATTCCGGTCGAAAATGGAGTAAGGAGTGGCGACTCACATCGAGTAGGGCAATTATTTCCATAAAATCACTCAGTTCATCGTCCTCAAGCAGGACCACGAACGGCGCTGTGTCGGACGTTGGATCACAACTGGGGCCTAGATCATTCTGAGGTGGCATGAAGGTAGACGCTGGAACTGTGTAAGAGGGATCGAGGCCTCTATCAAGTTCACCGGCGAAGGTGGCAAGTGAAGCAAACGTGTTGGCAGTGGAGGCTTTATCGGCGTTGGTCGCCGCAGCAGCCGGGGCAAGGGATCTGGCCATGGAAGGAGTCAGGATTGACAAAGTCTGCTCAAGCCTATTGCTACAGTCAGCATGACGAAGTTAAGTAAATTGTGGAATGAGAGAATCTGGCCTTTGGATGAACACTCCGTGATTGACATCATCGGCACCCAGCTCCTCGTAAATGGCAACAGCTTCCCGACGCTTCGAAACTGCGTTGCGGAGCGAACTGATGATAGATGCTGGGACACTGTGCTTAGTCTTCTTGAAAGCCTGCGACAGAGCCTTCGCAGCCGTCAGGATGCCTTTGGTGGTCCTTGGAACGCTGGCTGGCTTCGGTTGGAGACTTTGATGCTGGGACCAGAGCCACTGCAAGAAGTATTCGGTAGAGACCTTGTACGATCGGTAGATCTCCGCGAAAGAGTCATCCTCGTCGCAAGCCATCGCGAACGCTTTCTAGTGGCGAACTGGCGATGGGTAAAGGGGATGGTCGAGAACCGTATCCAATCGATGAGAAAATGATAGAATGCAGAAGCGATGATGGTGATGATGGCGCATTGACAGGCGAAGTCGCAGTGGTTTTGGAAAGAAGAAATTTGTGTGAAGAAACGTCGAGTGCTCTTGGACTTGTAAGCGAGTTTCGCGAAGGTGAAAATTTTGGTGCATAAAGGTGGGTGAGGTCGAAAGGAAAGAGAGAAGAGTGGGTGGTGCCTTCCCAAATGAGATCTTGGATCTCAACCGCAGTCCGGCAACATTAAATGCTCGGCTAGGATGAAATAAAACAGAAGGTGACAAACAGGCTTGTTGTTAGGCAGCAGGCTTTCACAATCCCTCACGGCGTCTTCGTCCACGTCGGACGCAGTGAAACAATACCATACGTGTTTGCTTCAATCACATTGTTAGCAACACATGTGGAGGTTTGTCTTAAGTGGAGTAGAGGTCTCATGATATTAAATTCTATAGTATTAATACAAACTTGTGTCGTTAATCTACCGCACAGGCCCCTTCTCTCCTGACCTGCTAATTCTTTAAGGTGCATGCATGTGCTCACCCGCCCATCTCTGGGAACACTCATCCAAGGGTCCTAATAGAATGCGAAGCATCCCATAATCAGGCTTTCCAAAGATACTGCTGGTTCAGGCATGTAGTCTGGTCGACTGAACTGAATGCCTCGGCGGCGGCTTGCAAAAGCTTGATATCATGCAGGCTATGGCCTCATTTGAGCTTTCCAGGGGCCTTAACAATGGTTTCGAGCACCAATTCGACCAATTGCACCCCTCTGTGGTATGGGTCAAGCGCATTTTTGACTCGGCAGTTTGTCTTTGGACAATTGAAACCACTCAGATTGTTGAGAACCCCGGCGCAGAGCGTGAAGATGGCAAACTGGTTGATCCGTGCAACAGGGACAGGGCCGTCGAACTCTGACACAAGCGCGTCCTTGGCCTTGGCAACAATGATGCGGATGTTTTCCTCCTTTGCAGACCGCATCTTCTCCTTCAACGCGTAGCTTGGATTGGCGCTGAATGGCAGGTCGAAGATCTTGCAGAGCACGCGCGGGGACATGGAATGCTTGTGAATGTGAAAATCCAAGGTCGCCGAATGTAAAAACCTGCTCCGAAATCTGTCTTTGCCTCCTTTCTGGATTTGCAGACTTCTGTTAGAGATCTTGGTCTCGAAGGTTGCCTGGCAGTAGTGAGAATGGAAGTTGCGGTCAGGAATGGTGCCGAGAAACATGGATTCTCGGAAGACCTCGCAAATCTGCTCCATGAGCGGGATCTCTGGGAGGCTGAACTCCGACCTGCGAAGGGCATTGTACATGTGCAGCACTGAGGGGACGATGCTCCATCCGCAGGTGACGATGTTGCCGGCCAAATGAGCGCGTGCCAGCATCTCGGCCATGTGGTGTCCAGCGGTCCAAGGCGCCTCGTGATACATATCCGAATAGTTTTGGCGTTGGTAAGAACCCAGGTCCTGATGCAAATGTTGCAGAGTTTGCAGAATGAGATCGAAGCCGCCGGTGCAGTCCTTCTCGCATACAAGCTTGACGGCGCTGATGACGGGAAAGATGCTGTTCTGCATTTCCTTTGACAGCTGGGTGGCCATTTGGTGACAGCTTTGAACGTTGAGCTTATCATCGGCCCAGAGGAATCCTTCAAGCGTCGAAAGAAGAATGTCGACCCCAAAAATCACGCCAGATTGAAGAGGTGCATCTTGGGCACGCATGCCGAGAAGGAATTCCTCGACGGCCAGATGAAGCGGGGTGCTGGTGTCGAGGCGATACAAGGCGCCGGGCTTGGTGTCTCTTGGCTTGGGCATCGCAGATCTTGCAGTAATGATGTTGTCAATGGTCGACAGGATTACCACGACAGAGTCTTCTTCGAGTTCCTTCCTCTTGTCATCTCGAGGCGCACCAGCCGAGATCCTGGCGTCAGGGGTCCGATACGGGAGAAGCTGCACCGTATCAGTGGTACGATAGATACCATGCTCATGCTCCACAGCTTTGGTCGCTTGGTAGACGTCAAAATTGTGAATCATTTGACCAAGGGTGGCGAATCGGACCGGCCCCGAAACATTTCCATCTCGCCCAGCGAGGCTGGCGGCGAAGTTCGGGAAGAGGGCGTAGAGTCGGTAGGCTTCTCCCCAGAGGTCAGAGAACTGGTGGCTGTCCCGCGCGATGATTGGTGCGACGCATCGCATGAGGTATTTCAAGGCAAAGCTGGTCAATGTCGCGAACACAGGCAGAGGTAGGATGCCTCTGGCGGCATCGGTCGCATATTGTCGTAATTGAGCTTGCAAAGCATCATATTCCTGCGAATGTGTGAGTCAGTAGGAAGAATGGAGAAGAATGAGAAGAGGAATTGCGTACATATATGAATAGAATGATCTTGGCAAGCACTTCCAGCCGGTCGTCTTGGAGCGAAATTTCTGGCGTCTTGTCGTCTTTGGGAGCGGTCTGAGGTGATTTTTGCTGCGGCAAGGCGTAGTTTGTCTCTGGCGGGACATGGTCCGTTGAAAGGTGGGATTCATTGTCTGATTCATCGACCAAGACTTCAAGCAAGGAGAATGGATTCTTTGCCACAAAGACGCGCTGCGGGAAAGGCTCGGAATAAGGAGTCGCGGAAGCGGCTTCTAGGGGCATCAGAATTGAAAGAAGTTCTCAAGTCTGCCGTGAAGTCAGAAACCATCCAATGAAAGTAAAAGAAGATTGAGCAAGCAGCAGACCTTTTGACAAAGATGTCATGTTCATAGTGGCCTGCGCCCAGTGCTCGGTAGATGATGGCGACTTGACGGCGCTTAGTGATAGCCTCGCGTAATGAAGAGATAATCGAGGTAGGGACGCCAATTTCTTTCTTCTGTAATAACCTGGCTGCATCCAGGAAAGCCTTCGTGGAAGTCAATGGAGCGGTGTTCTTTGGAATCAGAAGCTGATGCTGGCACTGGAGCCAGTGCAGATCGTATCTCGTAGCGAGCTTGTATTCTCCGTAAGCCTTAGCCACAACGCCATCGTCGTCAGATGGCATCCTGACCGTCGAAAGCGAGTGTCTCGTAAATCTAAGGGTCAAGGCGATCAGGCAGGACAACACGTTTGCTGAGCATAGAGGCGTATGGCAAGATGAGAATGGAGGCGGTGGATTGGAAGCTGCGTGAAGGAAATTTGAAATTTTCTTGTCTCGGAAAGGTTGGTGAAGCTTCTGAGAAAGGTGAAAATTGGAGCGAAGTGTTGCGCAGGGGCGGAGAGACTGGGAAAGAAGGAAGCAGGCAGGCAATCGTGGTTTCCCGAAAGAGACTTGGAATGGCGCTTTCGCTTCGAAGAACTTCACAGTCAACCAAGGACTGCAGGTGGCCTTCAAGGAGAAGGACGCCCAGCTATGTATCCATACAAATTCTCACCTCGACCGCAAGCTTGAGATTCAAAGTTATCATCCATCTAAAGCATTTGTGTTTTGATTAGCAAATGCATTGACCTGTGCAGAGCCCTATTATTCGGAATCAAAAAGCAAAGCTACCCTCGAGCTTTTGAAATTCCTACATCTATTTCCATGAAGGCTACGATGCAGCATCCTGCGATGCTGCCTGATCATGTCGTCCAAATATCTCACATTGACCTCACTGCGTTGACACCACATCATCCCATCTCGAAATCCGCCGTTTCCGTTACAACTTCCATTTCATGCTGTCCGGGGACAATTCCTTGTCGATCTTGCTGAACGCGCTAAATGCAAACCCCGCTCCGGATCTTCGATGCATATCACGATGCATCTCCTTCTTACCGCTCATCGAGACAATGCAGCCAATGGCAGCGTCGACCATACTCTGAAGTGGCATATTAGCCAGCTCTGGACTCCGAATGCTCATATCGTACCTGGCGAAGTAGGTGAAGTCGTCCATGATGTCTGCACAGAACTTGAAGAGGGAAAAGTAGTCGACTGCTATGACGGCGCGTGGACCCTGAAAGTCTTTCAGGACAGCCTCTTTGGCGAGCTGAATGTGGTCGCTATCCCGAATGCCGAAGTATATCTCATCGAGCTCGGTCAGCGATGCCGTCGAAGGAGGTCCTTTGGAAGAGACTTTGACGCCATACAATGGACCAGTGAAGTCGGGACTGGGAGCATGATCATTCCCGTGCTGAGTAGCGAAGGCGGAATTGACCGAAATAGCGCGAGGCCTGTGGTCTGGGTCGATTCTGAGGCCTGACGCTCCATAGTGTGGCAACTTGCTGATCTTGGCAATCTTCGCGTCGTAGACGCACTTCCGATACCATGACAGGAAGTTCTTCTCGGGCAATGTTCCGAGGAAGACAGTATCATGAAACATCTCGCAGAGCTCGTCCATGATGCGAATTCGGGGCAGCTTGACTGTGGACTGTCGGAGGGCATTGTATAAATGAAGGGTGCTGGCAATAATTGTCTTATGCAGAAAAAGACAGTTACCCACGAGCTGAGCCTGATAGAGCATCTCTGCCATGTGGCATCCCGCCGTCCAGGGTGCTGAGTGGTAGTCATCGAAGATGCGCTCGTGAATGTAGGTGTCGAGGCCATTCAGGAAGTAGGACATCACCTCGTAGAATTGCATGGTGGCATTCGGGCGAATAGGTAATTCCTGGAAGATGCCGGCGACCTTTTTGGCACTGGTCTTCATATCCATCGCCAATCGCAGGGGCCGGAGACGGCAGTTCTCCTTGTTGAGGTCGCCCCCCTTGGGCCAGAAGAAGGCCTTGGCTGAAGATAAAAACAGATCCGTTCCGAACAAGAGTGGACTGGACGCCAGATTGCAATCGTATTCGATGAGATGGGAGGCAGCTGCATAGAATGGCTCGCACTATTCGTTGCGAGGGTGGATGAAGAACGTAATATCCTCGACGGCTTTGATTGCCCGCCGTCTTCCCATAGCTCTGTGAATGTCTCGAAAGATCTTGGGAAGGACATTGGTAGACATCTCTTGGGTATCCCATGGCATGGAAGGCATGGGAGTTGGCGTTTTGGCTTCGTCAGCAGTCTCGCCCCAATGGTCAAGTGTATTGAGCGCCTGCTCGTACTCGAGTAGTGAGGCAACATCCTTCCACCAAGGCGTGTCGGTCTTTTGTGTCCCCAGAATTGAGTCGACACGTTGAAGCACAGGCCCCATTTCAACGACGAGCTTCAACGTGTCGACCAGCTTCAAGTCCTTTGGGATGGTGATCTCGATCTTTCTCATGGCCTCGCTGGTGAGCCAGGCTGCCACCGGCAGGGGAAGCTTGCCCTCCGCCGCTTCAGTCCAGTACTCTTCAATTTTCCATCTCATGCCAATGTATATCTTATCAATGTCAGTGGATGGACGGGAGATACGAATGGAGAGAGTCCAACCTTGACATAGTCCATGTCGTCGGCAATTTTGCCGATGAAGTCATCAACGAGGAACTGACAACGGGACTTCATCGCTGTGACCACGGGAGCGGGCTCTTCGAGCCTCGCCGACACCTTCTTCTCGCAGATATTGGATACCGCGACGTCTGGTTCGGGGTCTGTCTCGGTGTTGGAAAGTGACGCGTATCGGTTCAACTTCGAGTGAGCCTTTTTCGAACGCTGGCATCGTCAAAGGCCGTCTTTTTTTTTTTATTTTTTTTTTTTATTATTTAACGCCTGTTACATCCCTTCTTAGGCACAAGGCGTCTGCGCCGGCGATCATGCTCGCTACTCATATATATACAAATCCCAGCCACGCTAGTTCAGATAGGTCCTAAGGGAAGAAAAGAAAAGAAAAGAAAAGAAATAAATAATAGTAAACTAAGAACTCCTATACTAATACTATGAAGTAAGTCTTATAGTCCTACTAGTTTTACTTAAAGCTCTAGTAGGTATAATCTAAGGAAGTATAAATATATAGGTTATATAGAAGAGGGTAGAAGTTTAATATTATAGTAGTATTATAGTAGGTCTAGTAAGGTAAAACTACCTAAAGGACTTATCGTAGTATTATTACGCATAGAGTAGTCTCTAGGCTACCTAAGGCTATATAAGGTGCTATATCTCTTTTAGGAATATATATTAGATTAACTTTAAAGTAGGATTCTATAACGCTAGCGTTCCTAGAATAGCGATATCTACGCTTAGCATTAATACCCCTTAAGGTTAAGATGTTAATAGTAGGTACTATTTCTTTAAGATAAAGGTGATAGTAAACTAATACTAATACTCTCTAAGGTTAAGATACTAACTACTAATACTAAGGTCTTATAAGTTAAAAGGTAGTATAGTATAACTAAACTAATAAGATCCTTAAGATACCTACCTTTAATAAGTACTTTATTAGTAGAGATATAAAGATCTAATAAATATCTATAGAGGGTTAATATAAGGGTAAAGTAGGGGGGGG
>JAKMXC010000890.1:0-17084 GCA_025328345.1 Colletotrichum sp. SAR11_59
GCTAATAAGAGTAATATAATAGAGTTATATAGCTTTAAGATTAATATAAAGATAGTTAAAGCTATTAATAATAATCTTAATACTTATAATTACTTTATAAGCTTCCTTAAGATAGCTAAAGTAGCTTAAGCGCTTAAACGTTAGCAAGTTAGGAAAGGTAAATCTAATATTAAGAGTATAGCTAATAATAGTAAGGCTCTTTATTAAAACTATATAGTAGAGTAGAAGATATTATGATAGCGTAATAGTATAGAGGCCTTAGGGCTCTTATACTTAGTAAAGCTTATAGTATAAACATCTGAATAGCAGAGGAGACTTAGAAGATAGGTATAGATTAAATATAGCGTGAAGGGTAGGTGCAGCTTAGAGGAGCCTTAGAGATAGAGGTAGCTAGAGGAAGATAGTTAACTTAGCTTATTATAGTATTTAAAGTTATAATATCTAAGTAGTTATATAACCTAAAGGTTATTAGCAGAGGGTAAGAGGACTAGTCTAGCTTTTATAGTTAATACTAGTTAAATTTTATAATATAAGGCTAGCAGCCTATATATAAGTACTTTATCTACCTCTACTACTAAGTTTATATACTTACTATTAATTAAGTTATATATTATAAAGTCCCCTATAGAGGTATTAATAAGAGCTCTTTTAAGCGTTATTTTAATTATATACTCTTTATATATCTTAGATTATATAAGGAAAGAGTAGGTTTTATTAATCTAATTAATATTAAACTTTATAATAAGCTTTTATATATAATTTATATATTAGCAGTCTAGTTAACCTATATAAGTAGGTATTATAGTTCACTCTATTTTTTTTTTCATAATATTAAAACCTAATAGTAATACTTTAACCTATATCTAATTTTAATAACGTAAATAAATAAATCTTAGTATAACTAGTTATTAACGCTTAGCTTAACTTATCCCTAATAGAAGAAGGTAGGTAAGTAGGTAAGTAAGTAATAAAGTAGCAAAATATACTAATAAGAGCGTCGTTTATAACGCTATTATTAGAATACTAATAGCACTTAGCTAAAGCTTAATAATAGCTTAAACCTATACTTAAGAGCGTAAACTTAATAATATAACTTTTTATAACTATAGATAAAAAGGTTCTTATAGCTATAATATAAGAACTTAACTATTTAAATAAAGCCTTAAGCTTATTCCTTATATCCTCTTATATATATAGTAACTATAATATCCTTCCCCCTCTTTAAATATAAGTATAAGCTAAGTAAAGCTAAGCTAGATAACCTAATTTATAAAACTAATATTAAAGATATTAAAAGCTTTAACTATAGTTTACTTACTTATATTAATAAGATAACCCTTCTTAAATTCACTTAGCTATACTTACTTAAAGCTATAACTAATAAAAATAATCTATAGTAGTTATATAGCTTTAAGATTAATATAGATATAGTTAAAGCTACTAATAATAATCCTAACGCTTATAAATACTTTATAAGCTTCTTTAAAATAGCTAAAGTAGCTTAAGTGCTTAAACGTTAGTAAGTTAGGAAAGGTAAATATATTAAGAGTATAGCTAATAGTAGTAGGGCTATTAAGACTATATAGTAGGGTAGAAGACGTTATCTAAATAGCGTAATAGTATAGAAGCTTTAGGGCTCTTACGCTTAGTAGAGCTTATAGTATAGATATCTAAATAGTAGAGGAGACTTTAATAGAAGATAAGCGTAGATTAAATATAGCGTAAAGGGTAGGTATAGCTTAGAAGAGTAGAGATAGAGGTAGCTAGAGGAAGATAGTTAACTTAGCTTATTATAGTGTTTGAAGTTAGAGGAGCGTAGAGGTGAAGATGATATCTAAGTAGTTATATAACCTAAAGGTTATTAGTAGAGGGTAAGGGGACTAGTCTAGCTTTCGCAGTTAATACTAGTTAAATTTCATAATATAAGGCTAGCAGCCTATATATTATTTATATTAATAAGTATACTATAAAGCTTAAAGCATCTATATATAAAGTTAGGTACTAATATTATAAAGGTTTTTTATAAGTTATAAGGATAGGTTATTAATATAGGTTTAAAGGTGAAGAAGAGGAAAAGGGATAAACGTAAAGCTTTATACGTAGTAGTAGAGCTTTTTATACTTCTAGCTATAAGAACCTCTTATAATAACCTCTTTAGTTAAGGAGTTATCTCTATTTAGTAGTATTATTAAGCTATAAGAGCTTTAGTAACCCTTTTAGCTCTAATATAATTAGCCCTACTATATATAGTATTACTAGCTTTATATTATATAGCTAGCGCTATTACTATTCTATTAGTTTATTTAGCTAAAGCGTGCGTTTAACTTTATAATATTTAGAGGGTTTACTTACTAGTAGGAATATATAGGGTTTCTATACTATTTTTCTTAATTAGTAGAAGGTATAGGTTAAAGTACCTATATAGTATTTCTAGAATTATACCTATATATAAAGTGAATTTTGCTATAGTCTTTTTATAGGGGGGCTGCGTTATAACTATAAACTTAATAACCTTTAGGTTATATAACTACTTAGATATTATTTTTACTTCTATGCTCCTCTATTAGACTTTAAATATTATAATAAGCTAAGTTAACTATCTTCTTCTAGCTACTTCTATCTCTCACGCTATATTTAATTTACGCTTATCTTTTAAGTCTCCTCTACTATTTAGATATTTATACTACTCTACTAAGCATAAAGGCTTTAAAACCTCTATACTATTATACTATTTTAATAATATCTTCTACTTTATTATATAGTTTTAATATAAGAAAAGCCTTATTACTATTAGCTATACTTTTACTATTAGATTTACCCTTTCTAACTTACTAACTTTTTAAACTACTTTAGCTATCTTAAGGAAGCTTATAAAGTATTTATAAGTATTAAGATTATTATTAAGAGCTTTAACTATATCTATATTAATCTTAAAGTGTTAGCAACGCCAGCCTATCGCAGCGTTAATCAAGCTGGGCGCGCCTTACGTATCAGCGATTACGTAAGGCGCCGGCCTCTGCGATCAACGCTGCGATCGCAGCTACCGCCTCTAACGCAGTTAACCTCATCTACATCACTACTAACGCAGTTAATATAATATAATATTTGCTGCCTATAGTGCCCTACCAGCTAGCTAGTCCTATGAGACCAACATAAAGCTATATAACTACTATAGATTATTTTTATTAGTTATAGTTTTAAGTAAGTATAACTAAGTAAATTTAAGAAAAGTTATTTTATTAGTATAAGTAAATAAGCTATAGTTAGAGCTCTTAATATCTTTAATATTAGTTTTATAAATTAAGTTATTTAGTTTAGCTTTATTTAACTTATATATATATTTAAAGAAGAGGAAAGATATTATAGTTACTATATATATAAGAAGATATAAAGAATAAACTTAATACTTTATTTAAATAGTTAAGTTTTTATACTATAGCTATAAGAACTTATAAAAAGTTATATTATTAAGTTTATACTTTTAAGTATAGGTTTAAGCTATTAAGCTCTAGCTATATTATAGATAACGCCTTTATAACGTTATAAATAACGCTCTTATTAGTATGTTTTATTACTCTATTACTTACTTACTTACTTACTTACCTTCTTCTATATAGTTAGGGATAAGTTAAGCTAAGTATTAATAACTAGTTATATTAAGATTTATTTATTTACGTTATTAAAATTAGATATAGGTTAAAGTACTACTATTAGGTTTTAATATTATGAAAAAAAGTATAGAGTAAACTATAATACTTACTTATATAGGTTAACTAAACTACTAATATAGGTTTAAGCTATTATTAAGCTTTAGCTATATTATAAATAACACTCTTATAAATAATAACGTTATATATAACGCTCTTATTAATATATTTTACTACTCTACTACTTATTTACTTATTTACTTACTCTCTTCTACTAAGGATAAGTTAAGTTAAGTATTAATAACTAGTTATACTAAGATTTATTTATTTACTTTATTAAGATTAAGTATAGGTTAAAGTATAACTATTAAGTTTTAATACTATAAAAAAAGTATAAAGTAAACTATAATACCTACTTATATAAGTTAACTAGACTGCTAATATATATAGAAATATAGTAGCTATAGAAGTTATATATATAAAAGATTACTAATATATATATATATATACTCTTTTTATTATTAACTATCTCTTTAATTACATCTTATATTAAGCTTAATTATTAATCTAATAGCAATTTAAATTAGTAAGAGCTTAAGCTTTTAATCTTATAATCCTTTATACTACTTATAATAATTTCTTTGGTTAGTAGTATAGCTTACCTTATTAGTATAAGCGTCTACTTTATCTATATATTAAGTATAATATTAGTATAAAACTTATAATTAAAATTATACTACTATTAATACTTAATAATATTAATAAGTATTAAATTATTTAAAAAAACTTAATAACTTTACTATTTTTTATTAGTTATATTAAAGAAATTATTACTAACTTTTAGTATATTTATAAGCTACTCTTAATACCTTCTAATTAATTTAAAACCTTAATATTATATTAAGATAGAAAAAAAGATATACTAACTTTATTATAGTCCCTTATTCTAGAAAACTTAGTACTTAATATATTTTTATTACTTAAACTTTAATATTAGTAATACTTATTCTAATACTTTCTTTATAAACCTCTATATTAGCTTCTATATATATATATATATATATATATATAAAGTTTCCTTTAATTTATAATAAGTTATTAAAGTATAATAAGAGTACTTTCTAAATAGGAGTATAATTAATATAGTAAGTTTATTAATAATATATTATTACTTTATTTGTAGCTACTTCTACTATTATTAATAGCTTTAAAGTAGTAGTAAGATAAGATATAGCTAAGTAGAAGTTAATTTCATATAGAGATAGTATTATTATAGTAGTTTTTATAGTTATTAAGTTTATTAAACATATTAAGGTTATAGCTAAGTTTTTTACTAAGTTTACTACTTTTCTAGTTAGGTTTTTAAAGTACTACTAAGTTAATTTATACTAGTAAAATAGCTAGATTAATAGTTAATATAATCCCTATTAACCTTCTTATTAAAATCTTAAAAACGCTTAATCTTATTAAGTTATATTAATTACTATAATAAAAATCAAAGTTTAAAAAGTTATATAACTTTTAAGATCTCTAGCCTCTAATTAGCTAAAACTATAGTTATTTTGATTTATACTTAGCTATACTAAAAAAGGCGAAGTAGCTAATACTAGCTAAAATTACTAACTTTTTTCAGGGTAGATATAGCGTTAACATATAAATATTGATTTTCTAACGTACAGATAACTATACTCACCTAAGACACGACGCCCAGCGTGGAGGCCCTTCGTTCGCTCGTCGTCGTCGTCGTCGGTCTCTATGGAGGGAGCGAAATATCCACCCAGCACAATCTATCTACTACCCGTATCCTCTGCACAGGAAGGCACCACTGCATGCTCCAGGCAGGGACAAGGTTCCTAGCTAGTGTTCATTTACCCCCCTTCCTCCCCAGCCGGATTACCTCCATATGCAGCCTGGGTGATACAAATATCACTCCCAGAAGAGAGGGCGGGTACCGCGGTTTATTTTTACGTAGCGTCCACCAAGACGAAACATGGCCTGCAGGGCAAGAGAGATCTTGGGACCAGCAGAAGAAAGTTGACCCTGCTCCGGCTCTCCGACTGGTTGACTGTTGGAGGTTTGCGGCTTAGGTCAAGGGGTTCAAATGGTCCTTGTTGGCGCACGACGACAAAAGTGACAACTGATTGTCGTCAAACATCCACAGAAACGGCAACACAAACGAGTGAGGCTGGATTTCCGGTCCCTCTCCCGCATCGCGACGTCGTGATGGAGAATGAGACATTGCAACGCTCTGTAGGGGAGGTGAGGGGGTGGCTGCCTCCGTCTATCGCATTTGTGATCTGCAGCATGCCGGCCCAGACAGCAGACGACGTCCGTGTCTGTTGTTGGACTTACGCCCATCTCCCCCGCTGGATCAATCATCTGCAGCCCGATTTCAAATTGTATTTGTGTTTTTCTTTTTCCATCTTTGGGATGATTGGGACCGTGTCTTTTTCCCTAAAGGTAGGTGAAGGAGTGCTTCTGGAGCTGCACTTGATCTCCAACTGCCTCGGCAACTGAGGCCAGCCAGCATCTGCTTACCGTCCCATCCCTTGTCGTCTATTGTTGATGTCTGGGGGATAACGTCCATGCCTGACCTTGCCTTGCCTTGCCGTGCCGTGCCTTGCGTCTCCTTGCCTCGGTGAGCTCTTGGCGCTCATGGTCTGAGGTCCTGACAGGTAAAGTGGCATGCCTGTGACAAATGTCCAAAAGTCATTGACGGGAGACGCGGCGGATGCGAATGCGGTTGTGCTCGGCCCCCCGATTGCTACATGCCCACCTTGCCTAGGTATCCGTAAGGCATGTATGTGGATTTTGCCGCGCCTGAGCCAATTCCGCCTCTCCTGTTCCTCCTGGCGCTGCGTCTGTGCTGCGGCGGCCCCTGGAAGGAAAAGATATCCACAAGCTTACTTGTTCTTGTTGAATCCGATGCGTATGCGAACTGCCGAGGCATGGGGCTTACTGTCATGACTTTCCTTACCTAAGTGGAACAACGGACGTCTACCGCGTCGGTGTCAGTGTCAGTGTCGTTGTCAGTGTCAGTGCCAATGTCAATCACATCACGTCGCATCTCGCTCTCTGAACTGATGGGAATTCGCTGCTGCTGTCAGAGTGCCTTGGTTGCCGGCCTACACTCCCCGTACACCAACATACGGTTGGCGAGCGCGCGGGCCATTGTAGATGCTACTCACGCTCAGAGAAGAAGCTTTGAAGCTACCATGCAACATCCAAAGCTGTTGTTCAACGATTTCCCCGCTTCCCCAACGGACGGAACTCTGTACATTTTCTGTCATACGTGCTTGGAAGCGGACTTGGAAGCGGATGTGCACCTAGCTCGATCGGCTGTGCTTTGTTGCTCTCTTGTCCTCGAGCCACCATACTTTACTTAGTGATGGATTGGCTCAACGCGCCCAGTACAACGGAAGTGCCATGACTAGCACCCGTTGCGCGGTTTTCGTCTCGCTTACCTCGCGTCTTGTCTTTCATCCGTCATCGTTCATGTGGAAGGTATTGATTTTCCGGTAAGGGCATAGACAAAAAGCTCTGGCTCTGGCTCTGGCTCTGGCCCTGGCCTAGCCATCGACCACGCCGATTAGCAGAATTATGTGTCGTTGTGGCTCATGGCGGGTCCATTTAGCTTCGACCATCCAACGTGAAGTCGACATCCACAGTGCCGTCGCGCCGAGTTTGTCTTCTTAGATGACTGCATTCTGAGCCGTTTTTGAGTGTCGCAATGCAGGAGAGCATGCAAGTCCAAATACATGACAGTATCGTCGAAGTTGGGTATTGTTATAGTGGAACGACATAGATGCCCCAGCATGGTAAAGTTGCTGTGTGTCCGGAAAAAGATGTGTGCCACCTTGTCAATGACCCCGGTGCTGCCGGACCAGATGCGTTCATTACTCGCGAGTCGCACCCGACCTGAATCACTGACTTGTTGTTGCGCAAAGTACCTACGAAGGCACCTTAGGTAATAACAAGGCACAGACAGGTCTAGGTCTGAGGAATCCAGAGTACCTTAGTTAAGTGCGTTGGGTGTTATCCGGCCCGGACTAGTGCGGACTGCACTATGCTGCCCAGTCTGACCAATGAGACTGAACCACTCGAGGGCCCAACTTTAGAATCTCCGTCATGATTGGTTGCGATGCGAGGCGGGCTTCCGAGGCAACTCCGGGGGGGCAGCGGGCAGCTACGTACCCGTAACGGAAGGTACCTTATCCGTGAGGTAAGTCCTGCTCTTCATTGGGGCGCCGTCGACTTGCGGGCTTCGCCGCGCATCGTGTCCAAGCAGGTTGGCTATTTCCGGCTGTAACCCAGCACAAATTTTATCATGAATTGGATCGCCACAACACTGTTCATCGGTATGCGAAACAAACAGAGCCCGCCCAGGTATCATACGCACCTGGGACGACCAAGTATAGAGGCTCGGAGAGCTTTGCTCAATTGACGACTGCCTTAACTGTTTTCACAAATGTATGTTGCAATCATGTCGCTGCGCCATCCTACTCCAGGGTCCACGCCATCCCGTTTGGTGCTTCCGGGGAACACGAGAGAGGCCCTCGGAATCGCTACCTACCTACCTGCCTGCCTTACCTACCCACGGCGCACGTACCGAGGCCAGGCCAGGCAAAGGCACAGAAAGCAACGCCGTCTCAGGCACAACCACGCTCGCAACCAACCGACCGCCCACCACCCGTTCTGTCAGGGGACGAGGCAGCCGTCACTCAGCTGTCAGTGATTTGGGTCTAGACGGGAACTCACTCTCGGGCTTCCCCCGCCCGGCTCTGTGCTGAGCTCGTGCTGGTGGCGGAATCAACTCGATACATCTGAACTGGCCTATCTTACGTACACGCGCATGGGATACCTGGGCAACTCAAACAACCACAAAGATCGGATTGTGCTGATCGGCCCCACCAGAAACGGCGTCCAGACCCTGACCTTCTCATCGTGTTTCTTGAAGGCGGCTTGAGCAGCCGTACGTAAGGCATCGTCGACAATTCCAAACATGACAGACGACCAGGCAGGAAGGCACCCGCTGGATTGACAACTGCTCAAGCAGCATTACCTCCGCTGACGACATGTCAACATGTCATTGCGGACTCAAATCATAATGCCCTACCAGAGACAGCACAACACATGCTGAGGGCTGCGCTCGCTGCTTGTGTTACGTCCCGTCGCCTTGTACCACGCCCCCCGGCATGATCGCCGGTCTGCTCTCCCCACCAGGCGGTCTTGTTCCACCCTCCTTCGACCCCGGCTGAACACGGCCCCTCCGAGCGAAAGAGAGAGCTAAAGGATGCATCATACTCACTATCATTTTGGTCCCAAAATGCCGTTCAGCTCACTCTCAGGCTCTAGCTATAGCTGCCAGCTCCGGAGCATCTGTCTCTCTCGGTCTGCCTGCCAATACTGCATCCGTCATTTGGCCGGACTCGATATTTCGGCCAGCGTGCGCAGCGTGCTTGACAGCCGCCGTTTCCAGCATGACGAGACCCGATTCAGAGTGCACTCTACGTTCCTCGAGGAAAGAGCAGGGTCCGAAGACGGCAAGAAACAACTGTCTCGCGTGGTGATTGAGCAACGAGAAACGAGAAATTCAACGCTTCTCTCTTTGCATGGTACTTCGCATCCGCATCGCATCGCGTCGAAGCCATGCACGGCGCACGGCACGCTGCATCCCTATACCTAACGTAAGGCGAGGTGAGGTGAGGTAAGGCAAGGCAAGGCAGGGTATACCGTATGCCGGCCCGCGCTCTACGCAGAGTATGCGCGCCAGTGCGTGTTGCTGTCTACGCCCGTCGAGCATGGATGCAAAGTCTGTGCCTTGAGGGATCGCCCAACTGAAATGAAATAAATGGCTTCGGCTCTACTCCGTGCATCTGACTATCAATTCCAAGCCTCGGGACGTCAGATTTCAGTCAAATCCAATGAACGGACTCGAGGGTCTTGAACCCCAGGTCCCTCAAAAAGATACGTTTGGGAATTCCCAGACATGGATGCTTCAATCAAGCTTACCCGTGCATATCGATGAAGTTGCGTTGACGTTTATTTTCCCGGCCGGGGCAATGAGACCGTACATCAGTGCATCACACTGGGCATGAAAGAGCTGCAGTTGTTCGTCAGAGGCATTGTAGGGCATAGCACGGAAGGTATCGAAACGTCAAGCAGCCCGAATGCGCTTGGCTGATTTCGTCAGGTTGGAGGATTTGCACTTCCCAACACGGCGCTGCAGTGCTTTCGTCTCTCTCTGTGGCCCTGGCTGGTATAGTTAGGACACAGTCGTTGGTCCTAATACCTGAGGTAGGTAGTCCTCGCTCGATCGAGACCGTCTCCTCGACAAGCTATCTAGCCTCATCCGTCAGTCCAGCAACGCCCGATTTCAAGAGCTTGCGATATCCTGGCATCATCCTGGCATCAGATCAGAGATTCATGTCCCACTGGGTGTATGGCGTGGGCTTGGCTTGGGCTGTGGCTGAAGCCGGGGCCTCTACAAGGGGCAGGGACAGGCCCAGGACGGATACCAGTTCAAAAGCATGAACAAGGATCATGATCAGAATCGGGACCGGGACTAGAGCCGGGGAACAAGGACAGGGCCAGGTGGGCTATGGATATGGAAGTGAACAAGGGCCAGGGGTGTGTCTCGAAGGAAATAGCCGTAAGTCAGTCTGTCAATCGAGACTCGGAATCTGTCCCATGGCCTAGGATACATACTTCTTACCTGGGCACGACAGTACGGTGGTGGGCATTGTTTGTTTTGGTCTTAGGCTCTCGACCTACATACCCTGGGTTCGCAGTGCATCAAGCGCCCTGAAGCCATCTCAAGCCTTCTTGCCTGACCGCCCGACTCCAACGCACATCGACAGAAACCATCGGCTGCTGTAAGTGACTGGACTCGACATTCGCTCAGCATCGTTCTGAACAGGTTTCTGTCTGTACCTACTTTTGGAACGGACGGGTAATGAATGAGGTGCCTAGATGACAAAACGCTTGTGGTCGTGGATGTGCTAGAAACCCCCGCGGGGCCAACAGTCAGTCAAAGGGCCTAGACCTGAATGAACCTGGGCCTCTGGGGCTCTCTCATCTTACCTTAGGTTTCCCCCATGTCGGCCTTCTGTGCAAAGAAACGACGGATACAGTTGAGCTGGATTTTTTTGTAATACCTTTACCAGGTGCCTTGCCTCTGGACGATGCTATTGCGACACCCCACCTCCGTGTGCCACGCCTCCCGTAGTGATCTCCCACGCCCCAACTCTGATTCTCGCCCACGGAGCACAGTCAAGTATGCCTACACCATCTTCTGGGGGGATGGTACATGCGGCAGCAACGATCCAGTCTCACCCCCTCCCCCATAAGGAAAGGCGTCTGTCTTCTCTTTTCCTTGCCCTGCTCTATCGGATCGTGCTAGGTGCTGATACCGTAGCAGCTGGACCTCTGCTTTTGGGTAGGGTGCCTCACTCCATCCTAGGTAATGTGGTGCAGTTCCTTACCTCACTTCTGGGCTCGCCGTGGGTTTACAAGAACGCTCCACTCGCCATCACCATTTCTTCGTTCTTCTTCCACCCTTAAACCAGGTTCATTTCAAACCTTAACCTTTCTTTTTCGCCTATTATCCCCATGTCCTCCAATCTTATTGTTGGATTTGCATAGATCTCGTTCTTCGGCACAGCTTCTCACACTCCGTTGTCTCTCTCCCACGCCGCTTCCATCTGCTCAAGCACATATATACGCACACAACCCACGCTTATCCAAGACCTCTACCAGCCTCTTCATTCTCCCTCTCTTGTATCGTCTTCATCAACGACAACAACAACAATAACAACAACAAGACCATCGCCAGACCATTCTACTTGTACACATCTCGACCTCATCGCCCAGCCGCCACATTGTTACTCTGGGCTTCGGTGTCTACCACCACAAACCTTCCATCATAATCTTAGTCAATCCACACCACACTTCCACAATGGCTCAAAGAAGAGGACCGTGGTCCCAGCAAGAAGACGGTTATCTCATGCAGCTCGTCAGCGACCAAGGCCCCTTGAACTGGGTTCGCATTGCCCAGGCCCTCGGAACCCGCACGCCCAAGCAATGCAGAGAGCGCTTTCACCAGAACTTGAAGCCTACACTTAATCATGAGCCCATCACAGCCGAGGAGGGCGCCCAAATAGAAATTCTCGTCGGCGAGATTGGCAAGAGGTGGGCCGAGATTGCAAGACGTCTGCATGGTCGCAGCGATAATGCAGTCAAGAACTGGTGGAACGGAAGCCAGAATCGCCGCAAGCGTCACGACCGCCGCAGAGCCAACCAGAGCACTTCTGGCTACGACGACAGAAGATATGGCCACTCCGCCTTCACACGCCCGACTCTCACCCTCAACCCTCACCCGTCAGCACTCCCACTTCCAAGGCACGCCGTTTCGTCGCCTGTCTCTCCGACGTTCTATGGTCACAGCCACAATCATACTTTTTATCATTTGGAATCGCCTCTGCCGTCACCCTGTTCAACCTCGTCTCCTGGCAGCGACGCACTGGATGGCGAGGCCTCGACTGTCTCCGATGCCGCGTCAAGCTACACCACATCTCCCCAATGCCTTTCCAGAGGCACATCGCCATCTCTCCAACTCCCTCCTCTTCGTCATCTAGACACTGGCTCCCAGCCTCGATCATTACCTAGTTTCGGTTCTCTGCTCCATGCACCGAGCGAAAGGAAAGAACACGGTCGACTACCGTCAATGGGATCGCATCTTTTGACGGCGCCAAACTCGCCGGTATCGAGCACTGTCGCTTCACCTGTACCAGCGGATAAGGACTCCCGGATGGACGTTTCAGCCCTTCTTGGATGACTTGGCGCGCTGTGCAATGCAAAACAGTACGCGGAAAGTTGGATTTAATCAGAACTTGTGTTGCGGCCGAAACTGTATCAAGAATCTACGGGCTTGAAGGCGCAATTAGGCAAAGGATCGATTCTTTGATGGCGAGAGCTGGAAAAGGCAAGCTGCCTCGTTTTTGTCTTTCTATTTCTATTTGATCTGTACCAACTCAAGCGAGGGAAAGGCGTTCGGAGACCAGAATATGATGGTTCGGCATGGGTCTGGTAAGGTCCACAAGATGTACCGGGGAAAAGGACAACAGCGCGTGTTGATCGCCTCCACGCGCACCGCAAGACGCGGCCTCGTAATGCAAAAAATTATTGCCCAGCACATGAACTTTACCCTCTCGGGTTTTGGACTTTTATCTGTTGTGAAGTTGAGAGCACGCTTTACAGCTCGAAGTTGACATGTTGAGTGTTTCCAACGCATGTGTTAGCGCAACTTGAGCAACTTTGGGGCTCGAGTAGGAGTTGCCGGGAATGGGCATCGTCGAACGGGGCAGAGAAGGCTGAGGGAATGTCTGAAAATCATGCCCACAGACACGTCAGCGGCGATCGACGGGACCAGTGTGTGGGCTTGCAACAAGGGCATAGACAAGGGTCTTGTCTCTGTCCAACGCCCTCTGTTTCCAACACAAGTCGAAGGGGTTCCCCCGGCTCTGTTGGACCCTGCGCCCAAGTATTGGAGCCCTCGGTTGGCGGACTACTGCGTGGACAAGCCCAGGACAAGGTGAGGCGGAGGACAGAGCGTCAGTCAGGACAGAAAGTCGCATTCAACACGAGGTAGATGGGGTTAAGGGGCGGGCGGGCTGATGTCGATCATGACGAGCAATTGCCCATGGGCGAAAATTCAAAGTTTGCGATGAGAGTTGGCTTAGTCAGGACGGACTCAGTTGCCGGATTTCGAAGCCAGTAGGAAGGGAGTCCGACGGCGACAAAAGATCGGACCAGCTGTAGAGGCAAACTTGTTTGCTTGCACGATAAGGCAGAGTTCAGGCTTGGTGGTGTGGTGTGGTGTGGTGTAGGACGGTAGAATGAACAAAGTGCGTGGTTAATGTTCCCGAGGCGTATACGAAGCATGCGTGTCCACCGTCTACTATGGTACTTCATCTGATACAGGGTTCGACCACGGCCGTCTGTTGACAATTCTTCAAACGAGCGAGCACACGGCAAAGAAAGTGGTTGGTAGGGACGGCGGTATGACAATTGTCCAGAGTCAATTGCATGGCCTGGGGCAGCTCATCTTCCGTCGTGCAAAAGAAGACAGTGATCTTCACAGGCCCCTGGTCTCCCACCCTCGGGATGTTTGCATCCCGTAGACAATCCCTGAAGGAAAGGCGGATGGCAGCGAGTTGGCCACGAATTGGCAGCGCGGCCGCGCTGACGGGACCGAGCAGGATCTGCGAGTGCAACCCTCCCTTCCCCTTTGACAAGAAAACCAAGGCCCGGCCGGGGAAGCCCTGCTTTTCTTTCGATGCCTTGCACCCTTGACGGCATTGAATGGATTGTCGTCTGAAGCACCGACACCGCTACACCACCAGAGCTACCTACTAATACCTACCTTACCTTGCCTACCGTCGACCGTTTAGAAGGACCACGGCGCACCTGGCACCGGCGCGGCTGGGTCCTGGCCTGTCCAATCCAATTTGACACCAACCAAAGCGTCAGTCACCCAGTGTGCCAGCCAAACCAAACCAAACCAAACCAAACTAGATCCGACCACACGGGCCGTTTCCGACCACAAAGGTCGGTTGACCGTTCGCGCTCGCCATCCAACCTCGACTGGCGACCACCTCCACCTCCACCACTGCTACCACCACCACCACCGCCGACGGCACCGCTGCGCCGACCGGAGCAGTCCAGTTGGTGGCCGCTACGTATGGTGCGACCGCGCCCGCCCGCGTCCGCAGACAAACTGAACAGGAACAGGCAGACAGACGGAGGGACTGAGGGACGCCTGTATCGTCACTGTCCACCGGTGCATTCGTCCGAGACAACGGCCCATCGAAGATCTGCCCCCAATTTCACCTACGCTCGCTCACTGCACCGGTGTTCCCCGCTCCCCCCTATACCAAAATCATCGACGTGATGCCCGGCGGTTCGTCATTGCCGTCACTGGCCTCAGCAGCATCATCATCTCTTGCATCATTGCTGCTGTTCGCTACCTTTGCGCGGCCGTGTTTTTCATCACATACCCAGAGGGGAATAAAGAAACAGTCATAGAAGCGAACAGTCTCCATACGTGCAGAGCCGATATGCGAGACCCAAACACTTCATGACATGGTACCCGATGGCATACGGGCGTAGCATACGCGCGAGAGAGAGAGAGGGAAAGAACCAAGATTGCGATGCCTTTCCTCACCTCACTCACATGCGAGGGTTCTTGGCATGGTGATTCCACTTCAAAATTCCGTGCTTGCTTGACTACCGCCTGTGTCAGCACAGCTGGGGGGTCCCCAGATGGATCTGAAGCTGCCTTTGGCCCGATGCAACGCTGGAAAGTAAGGGATTTTGCTAGATTTGACGATCGTTCTTGGGCAGGTCAGATGGGATTTGGTGGGTGGGTGGTCGATGGGGAAACTGAAGTCAGGATGATGGGAGAGGAGACGGATGAGGACGTGGACAAGGGGGTGGTGGAGACGGATCTCAGATCCCATTTTTATTTGGGCGGGCTGCAGGTTTACAGTTGCGAATCGACGAGTTGGAATCGACAATGCATGTGATGTGGGACACGTTCGCCCCATCCACGACCGGGGCCCGGGGCCAATGGGCATCTGTCGATCAACGGTCGGCCAGCAGCAGCGGCAGCGGCAGCGGCAGCATGAGAACCGAACAGGTGGAAGCAGATTCAGAGGCAGATGGCACCGGAGCACGATGAGCGGCGACAGGGGAGGTGGGTCGCCTACATACTGCGTAGTACACTGGGTAGGTACCCGAGGTAAGGTAACCTAGGCACCTACCTATTCGTACCTCAGGTACCTAGGTACTTAGGGGGCAGTGGCAGTGGCAGTGGCAGGGGCAAGGGCCGGGCCAGACTCGCCCAGGTTTCTCAGCGGGAAGCCTCACCAGCAGGGGCTGGTCAGGCTACCCATGTTCTCGCAATTTACCAAGCCGTAAGCAGAGTGCATGCGGTCTACGGGGACGTTCCGTGGGTCTTTCTCCATCACCACCATTCATCACCCGTAAATGCAGCATCATATCGAGATTACAACGTGCCAACCAACTGGCCAGCCACTCAGCCCTTCAGCCGTTATACGGGTGCCTGCTGTCTCTTGCCCCTGGACTCTGTCTGAGACATGGAGCTAGACCAGGGCCAGGCGGGTAAGGTATTTGCAATTGGGGAGGCACCTTCAAGAGACCAATAAGCCTGGGTCAGGATGAGTGGGCACCACCAAGACAGTCACACGGAGCCCAACGGTACGAATACCGGACGTAAGGTAAGGAAGACAGACATGTCTTCACTTTGTGTTGTGTTGCCGGAGCGAGGCATCGTCGTGTATGTGCCTGGGAGGATCCTGCCGTATATTGTCTCGTCGACTTATACCATTGCTGCTGCGGGAATTGAGAGATGGCCGACCACTACGCTGCCGTTGTTGTGACTGTTGTTGATGTTGCTGTTGTCGTCGCCGTCGTTATTGCTGCTGCTGCTGCTGCTTCTCCTGAGCTCACGAGTTCCCGCCCAGGTTTATCAATCTGCATCTGCAACTTCATCGCCTGGGATCGTTATATCCGTACGTCATATCCGTTCTTTATTTCACCTTACCAAGATTGGGCAGCTGTGCGAACAGACGACATGGGAGCTTGGGGATTGGGGGTAGTGGGGTAGTGGGGCTGCTTCCACATTGCATCCATTCCCGCATCCGCACCCGCACCCGCACCCGCCAAGGTGCAGCAGGGAGGAGAGAGAAGAGCGCTCCAGGGGATCCGCACAGAGTGTAGGTACCCATCATCATGCTGCGCATCCGAATGAGGTACAGATACAGATACCGCTGCTGTTTTCTCACCCACCCTCGCTCACACCAATGCCCACTCCCACGCCCAACTACCCACCCTTGACCAACGTTATTTCTTTTCCCACCCCTGGGTTTCCCCTCCCTCAGCATTGATGATTACTGATGGTGAGAGGTGCAGCTGAGTTGAGGCACCACAGACAGGCAGACGTCGTGAAAGACAAAGGTTCTGGCTCCCAATCCACGGTAAGAGAACCCAACAGGTACTCACACCCACAGTATACATAGCACTGCGGTTGATCCCAGCTTCCCCGGTGCAATCTGAACTGCAACTGCACCCATCCGCAACATAACCCCCTTATCACTAGAACCCGATGGGTTCACCGCAGGGGCTACTACAGAGGCTTTGCCCTGTCATCGTTGACGACTTCTGGATACTTGATGGTCTCTATTGCTTGACAAGGCACGAAACCCAGCCAAAGAGATGAGCCTTGCGCGGTTCACAGAGCAAGTTGAGTCACTCGCAGCATCCCCCCGGGCCGCCCCGCCCGGGCGCACCCCCCCCCGGCCGGGGGGGGGGCCCCGCCCCCGCGGGCACGGCGCCACGCAGGCCCGGGGCGGGAGT